>CM069160.1:1358523-1420160 GCA_035221665.1 Okamejei kenojei | reverse complement strand
CACACATGATTAATTGGGGGGGTGGTGGGAGGTGTGAGTCGCGGGGTTACATGGTAGGTCTCTCGAGTTAAGGTGGGGGGTGTTAGTATTTTGTGGGGTTGGGTTATTGGGAATTTAATACTCACATATTTGGATATACTTGAGGATGTGGGGGGGGGGTGATTTAAAGGGGGGAGGTTGCCCCCCGGGAGACCCTATACCCCCCCCTCGGGGGCCTGCTAGCACTTAGTCTCCATGCCTGGCTTGGGCACCACTCACCTCCTCACGGAGCTGGTTCTGTCGAGCATTTTTTTGTAATGAATCTGAGTGGGAGGCGTGAGCAAACGTATCTCCTAGGAGGGTATCATCCCAGGCCCGACTCATTCACGGGCACAGGACTTGCCAGGGCCTTCCACCTACGACACAGCCTCCACTGCCCCCGGCCAATGGGTCCGCAACACTGGCTGTGTAGCCAGCAGGACACAGGTGTTTCCAGACGGGCCTCCATCTCAAACACTTTCCTGCCACTTTTATTTCTACCCCCGGAGCGCCTCGCCGAACCTTCTTCACTTTCTGAACCTTATCTACCCAGAAACTCCAAACCGTCGCCAGAGAAAAGACATGTTGGTAAAATTTTAAAAAACCTTACCTCAGTTAAACTTGTTATCGAGAACTGAAGATGTGAGAGATGGAGTGAAGTCTGAATGGAAGGGTCTCGACCGACGTCGCCCATCTCCTTCGCCTTCTTAAGATGCTGGCTGCACCCGCTGAATTCTCCAGCTTTGTGAACCCCTCGGTTTAAAACTTACGTCGGAGGAGCGCTGCTGCTCAACCGGCGACTGCAACCCAAGCGTACTGACGTTTGACGCGCAACGGATGTACGGGTTCTATTTCAGTAGTCACTAGTGAATCGAAGTAAAATATAATGATGACGTCTACATAGAGTGGCTCGACACCATTTTCCAGGATGGAATGTATCATTTATAATAATGTCAACAACCGAGAGCTGGTCATACCATTATTTTAAAGTGGAAAGATGTGTTAGATTGGTTACCATCAGCCATGGATCAACTCTGGCTCAGCAAGGTGTCTCAAGTGTGTTTCATTATCATTATGCCCTTATAAACAGAAAACAATTAATTCTTACTTATAAATGCACCTTCTGGTTGGCAAAACATGAAAACACAAATTCAATAAAATAATCAATATAGAACAAACCAAAAACAAAAGCCCAACATCTCCACGAATGGAAAAAACGTATTCGTTTAGGTTTAATTTTTAACTGGTTGTTTTTATACTGTTCAATAGCCTGAATGGGTTGGGAAGAAGTTATTCATGGAAGACTTGAAGTCTGGTTTTCAGCTCCTCTACATCTTCATGTTGGCCAGGAGTGTAATGAGATCATGGCCAGCATGGGTTGAGGGTGCTAGATGATGCTCGGCTGCCTTTTTGTGGCAGTGCCTCCGATGGTGGGGACATCAGGACCAATGTTAGACCCGGGCAGTTGTCAGTGTCCACTATAAAGCAACAGAAACTACACGTGAGATGAAACCAGAGGCTGTGATTATTTTTGCCAAACATAACTTTATTCGGAATAAAAAAAAAAACTGGATCCCCAAAACATATGCAAAAATATATCTCTTTTGACTTTGTCAATGTCTATTATATTCATTAGTGTCATATTCCCCAGTGTTTACAAACCATCCTAAAACCAAGCACCCTTGCCATTCATGTGGTCCCTTGAGGTGACATCCCTTCCCTTGTGTGAGGGGTGTCTTCACTGCATTGTGCCCCTTCAATGTTCACCCCACCCAAACTTGTTTTTTGGGGTTGGAAGGACCCTAGACTGTGGTACTCCACACAGTGCCTCGGCATGGTCTGCCCCAAGCTTCAGAGAGTCCCTCAACATGTACTTCTGCAGTGTGTAATAGGCCAGTCAGCAACATTCCCGATGGACATCTAGCTGTGCTGGGACACCAACAAGGATCTGGCTGGGAGGGCCCATCTCATCGCCACCCAAGCAAGATGTTAGGTGCTTTTTGTGAGTTCTGGCGCATTGAGGCGTTTATCGGCAGACATGCTGGGCAGTCTGACTGCTTGCATCTGTAGAATGGTAAAAGTCTTTGGGGCCATGATCAAACTTCTGAGCTCGGAGATATTGGCTTGCTTCTCCCTGGCCGCTATGCAGTTGTGGTTGGACAAGGTCTATTGACCTTCCAGGATGTGGGGAGGGGGGGGGGGTTGATGTGTTTGTTTGGGGTTTTTTGCCGGTGTCTTTCCCGGGATTGGGAAGCTGAGCTAGCTTCTTTCAGGACGGGTCACTGGGGGAGGGGTTGTCAGTAATTTTATCAGCCAACAAGCAACAGAGAACAGAGTGCAGCCTCCCAAACCGCATCAATACATGGGTTGTAACAGCCAATGAGTGGCGCTGCTGTAGGCTTGTAATCTGTTGACGGGCCCCCCCCCCCCCCCCCCCCCCCCCCCCTAGGATGTGTTTTTGAAGTCTGTTTTTTTGGTGACTAGGATTTTTAGAGCTCCTTGTTATCTGACGGCGAGATGTAAAGTCGTGGTGAGTGCACGGGTCCCCGGCAGAGCTCAAGCCGCGTCGCCTTACAAAATAACGCCGTATTGTCTATCGCTGATGGTTAGCAAACAAATGATTTTTCAACTGCTTACCTTAAGCAAATGTGGCAATAAAAATAACTCAAACTCAAATCAGGCTGGAGGAACTTCAGTGGGCGTAAGACAGTATCTGTGGAGGGAAATGGTATAGATGACGTTTCTGGTTGCGACCCTTCTTTAATCTGATTGTTGTGCATGGGTTGTAGAAAGCGGGTAAGAGACATAAGGGCGGGACAAAGATGGACAAGTGCCAGGTGGATACAGGTGAAGGTGGTGATTGATGGATGGTTGGAGAAAGTGACAAAAGAATCTTCAAAACTGTCTCACACCTTCTGTATTTATCTCTGGCCTTTGTTCCAATCATCTATCTGTCAAAACCCCCTTCACCTGTGTCTACCTGCCATGCTCTGACCCCTTCTCCCCTCAATTGCAATCAGATCAAAGAAGTGTGTTGACTAGAAACATCATCGATCCATGTTCTCCAGTGTTGCTGCTTAACCTGCTGAGTTACTCCAGTACTTTGTGTCCTTTTGTGCATTAACCAGCATCTGCAGTTCTTTCTTTCTACCTTCAACAAAAGCTAGAAGTGTAAAGAAAACAAGAAGGTGTTAGATAAGGAGAGATCTCCCAAGTTAACTTTTTTCCCTGTGAAGTGCTCGTAGAATTCTCAGGGGATTGTGCGATGACATATCTGCCAAGATATTTGTGCCCTCCTGATTTTTTCAAGTGCACTCCTACATCGCTTCTGCTCCTCAAGGGATTTGCTTGATCACAGCAATGTATACCTGACATATTCTTCCTTCTGGATGTTGGAAATCTGAACTAACGGAGAATGTTGGGAATGCCCAGCAGGTTAAGTGGTGACTGAGCTAATGTTACAATGGATGATTTAATTAGAACCTGTCAGTAACCGGCACAAACTGGAACGGCTGGTTATCTGAAATTGAACCGTGGTAGATGAGGGCAGAAGGTGGGGTGCTGGGGTATGAGATTGAACATGGGCAATGGGGCAGAGGGTTGGGCCCCCCCCCCCCCCTTATGGAGATTAGAAACAGCTGCAAGGTGATCCATTATGGGTGGCGTTGGTGCGAGGATGGACAAGGATATAGTTATGGCGAATGGAGATCACACCAGGGATTTGCAGGGTTCAGAGGAGTGGCAGTCAGGGGTGAGGAGAACACATACAGTAGTGATGATCCAGAGGGTGGGGGTGGGTGAGGAAGGGAAGGGAGCGAGGGGGAGCTGTGAGGGACCAGTGGCCATCCCAGGCGCTGAGAGGGTTTCATGAAGTCAGAGCTCGTTCAGATGGCTCAGTGGGGGAGGGTTTGGCTGGGAAATCACCAACTCCAGGCAGTAGAGAAACAAAGTAAACCTCTCACGTCGCTGGCCAACAAACTAGCAAAACTAGCCAATGCAGCAGTGTGGTTACAGTTTGTCACCTGTTGCCGGGTAGGATTTATTTCTGAAACCTTTTTTGGATAAAGAAACAAGTCAAGTGTGTTTTAACCCCATATGTACTGACAATGGAACAATGGAATTCCCACTTCCTGCAGCTTTATCGGCCCATTAAACGCAGCAACACAAATATTTGTACATATGATTAATAATCTGTAATTGCAAAACTGATCAAAGTGTAAAACTGAAGTCAGCAGTGGAACCAAACACAGTCCATATTAGATCATCGTTGCTGAGGTAGGGTTGTGGTTAGTGTGGTGCAATGTTTAGATAGGGAAGAAGCTTCTTGCTCTTGAAGCTGGAAGTAA
This sequence comes from Okamejei kenojei, assembly GCA_035221665.1. Taxonomy (NCBI): domain Eukaryota; kingdom Metazoa; phylum Chordata; class Chondrichthyes; order Rajiformes; family Rajidae; genus Okamejei; species Okamejei kenojei. Next base: position 1,415,796 of record CM069160.1, on the reverse strand, counting down.
CGATTCTCTAACTCTCTATAACCACCAATGGCACCAGGCGAGATGAGAGCATGACAGATGGTGTCAGTCTTTGATGATACTTGGCTGCCTTTTTGAGGCTGAGCTATATGAGTTTCAGTTTGATGTTTGGGGGAGGGATTCAGTATCCGCCCTGAAAGGCTGACAATGTCCGCACTTTCTGCTGCCTTTGTTCCATGGACATGACCCCTGTGGTCATGTTATCAAAACCTGCGCGGACCAACTCGCTGGAGATTTTGTGTGGCCACATCTCTGAACTACCTCTCAATACTGAGGGTCTAAGGTTCTCGCCTGCTTTAAAGGGATCATTGATAATGATAGGCACCAAGAAGAGTAAACGTGACATGTCTCAATGACATAAGGACGTTGGGCAACTAACGTCTGTTGGGGATGAGTGTTTTGGTTTGAGAGGTTCATTGTGGAACTTATATATTAACTATCTCAGCAGGAACTCTGGACCATGGAGCAGCTACAATAGATATATGGGGGATGTGAACCTGCTAGTTCTCCACTTGTGTAGGACAACTAGGCAATTTAATAAATATACATCAGGATATTGTTCATTGACTACACGTGCTTTGGCATTCAACACCATCATTCCCCATACAATCTTGTTAGCTTAGTTCCAGGAAAACTGTCTCTGCAATATCCTTTGCAACTAGATCCTTGATTTCTCATCATCACAGCACAATACTGGCAACAACATTCTACTCTCCAATAACCATTAGGTAGCTCAGGAACACCTCAGGGCTGCATGCTGAGTCCGACTAACCAACGTATATCATGGAACTGTAGTAGCCGATACAGTTCCAACTCCATCGTTCAATTTGTGACGACACCATCATTGTTGGAGGAATTACGGGTAAAGATGAATAGAGTATATGGAGGGACGATCAATTATCTGATTGAATGGTGACAGAACAACAATGTCTGCTCTCAACATTCAAATAAGACCAAGGAGCTGATTGTTTTATTGACTTTAGAAGAGGATGGCCAAAGGATCCACAACCTGTCTTTTTCATCAAAGGAGGGAGAAGAACATCAAGTTCCTGCGTGTATATAATTGTAGTGATCTGTGGTGGGCCCAGCACTTTGACAAAACCAGAATGAGAGCCCATCAATGCCTCTACTCTGTGGCCCACGTAATAGTGATATATCAATAATCACGGGAGTCAGGAATGGTTCCAGATGATTGGAAAATTGCCAATATTACTCAGCTGTACAAGAAGGGAGCAAAGTAGAACAGTGGAAACTATAGGCTGACATGAGATGCTGACCAGAAATTCCTTCCTTCTCTCCAGAGATACTGCCTGACCCCATCTTGAGTTACTCCAGCATTTTGTGTCTACCTTCGATTTATACCAGCATCTGCATGTTCTTTTCTAACAGTGGAACGCTATAGGTGGCTGGTTAGATCTGACTCAGTGTTTGGCAAGTTTTTAGTCCATTATAAAGATGGGGTTACGGGGAGAACTAAATGAGTGAAGAAGGAGTACTTAGAAGTTCATGATAAAATAGGCCGAAAGTCAGCATGGTTTTGTGAGGGGGAGATCTTGCCTGATGAATCTATGATGGAAATTCTTCTGAAGAAGTAAAACAGCAGGACAGATGTAAAGGAGAAGGGAGATCAGTAGATGTTGTTTTCAAAGATTTTATTGATAAGGCTGCATGTGTGAGGCTGCTACAATGGAAGATGAGAGCCCATGATATCAAAGGGCAGATGCTAGCATGGGTAGCAGGTTGACTGGATGGCAGAGGCAAAGAGAGGGTGGAAATAAAGGGGCTTTTTCTGGTTGGCCACCAGTGACTAGGGCGTTCAAAAATAGGTGGAGGGGCAGGTAGCATAGAGAAAGCAGGAAACTCTGCAGAAGGATTTGGACAGGTTGGGAGAGCGCGCAGAGAAGTGGCAGATGGAATTACGTGTAGCAAAGTGTGGAGTCTTCTAAATGTGGGGAGGTGAATCCAGAAGAATTCAGAAGTACCCCCCCCCCCCCCCCCCCCACTGCCAATGGACTTGGCAGTGCTGGGACAGGATTTCAAATCGGGTAGTAGGGAAGGCAAACGCAATGCTTAGCTAAGAGCATACATTTCAAGAGGTGCTTATAGATAACAAAAACATTGAATGTAATGCTGATGAGGTGATATTCTCAGGCCACATTTGGGTATTGTGAGCATTTATGGACTACACTTTTATTTGAATCAAAGGAATACTCTCATGGCAGCAGTTGGCTGCTAGAACAATGTGTGGCCATGGAGAAGGTATTAGTAATATGACCTCTTCTTAAAACCCTCAAGACTTTCATTAACCCCATATGATGGACAAATCCCTCCCTTTATACTCAATTGACAGCACTGGGCTTTTTTTTTTTTTTTCCTGTATTTTTTTTTTTTTTCGCGATTCTTGGGTTTAGAGGGGGGTTGGGGGGGGGGAGGGCCATCCCACCCACAAACCAAAATCACTCAATCATTGAAACTTTCCCAAATAGTGCAACCCCCCCCCCAGGCCCCCAAACCCAAAACCCCCCCCCCCACCCAATAGTTTGACCCCCATGTGGTAAGGTTGTTACAAAACCCAAACCACCCCCCACCACCCCCCTACCCCCCCCCCCCCCCCCCCCCCCCCCCCCCCCACCCCCCCCACCTCCCCCCCCCCCCCCCCCCCCCCCCCCCCCCCCCTAATCATGTCTATGGATTCGTTGCAGTTAAGTCTAGGACGAGAGGTCATAGACAGAATTAAAGAACGTTCCTTCGGACGGGTGATGGGGGAAGATTTTCTTTGTAGACAGATGATGGTAATCTGTGGAAATTCTTTGCTTGTGGAGGCCACCATGTGGGAGGCAATATGGGATATTGCGATTAAGGCAGATATAGATATCGATTCTTGATTAGTAGGGTGTTAGGGCTATGGGAAAATGGGGTTTGAAGGAAGAGATAGATCGGCCATGATTGAATGGCAAGAGTAGTCTTCATGGGCTGAATGGCCTAATTGCTCTATCACTTCTGACATTCCACCCCTCCACTGACCAGTTTTTCTGCCACGTGTTGTGTGACTACTCTGTGGGCCAAACAAGTGTTCATCTGAAGGCCATCTTTGTGTGTGACTGCATCAGGCTGTGTGTAGTGGCAAAGCATCGTGAGCAGTGGGCACTAGTGTGACATGATCTGCTGACGGTTCCCTCTGACAGCCTGGCGATTGAGAAGGACGGGCCTGGCAAAGATAGCCAGCACAATGTCCTTCATGGAAAGGTTCTTTCAGACCAACACCTTGACACCAGACTATCAGTGCAGCGGTCAGCAGAGAACATCCTGCAGACATTGCGGGAACATGGATTGGATGGATGCTGTGGCGTGGTTTCCGATCAGACTGCCCAGCTTGTCTGGTGAAATGCCTCAAGGGGTCTCCTAGACAGATCCTTCCTGCACCGTCGGAACCTATACTACCAGCGCCACGCTCGCTGTCCTTGGGGCGGCCTGCTATGGAGAAGAGATGGGGTGCCATCCTTTCCCCAGAGTGTGGATTTGTGAAGAGAACTGTAGAATGATTCATAGGGTCCCCGGTCACGATTTTTTTCCGTACAGCTCCTTATCAGAGGACTCTCTGATTTATTGACTGCTCCCAGGAACACATTCGGAGATGGGACATAACAAGTGGTACTGAAAAAATTGAAGGTCATCAAGCCCTGTGGAAGACGATCGCCCTTTGGTCTGAAGAACGGTCGAAAACTTGCTGATCACCTACGCAGGCCGTATAATGTCCATAGGGAATGTTGGCTACTGGCCTGATCCAGATTGCTGAGGACGCACTGAAGCTTGGTGCAGCCAACATCAAGGCTCTGTGGGGGAGGACCACAGTCCAGGATCCTTCAGCTGCTGAACATTGGGAGGGCAGGGTATTGATGAGATGTCCCCGTTAAACCGAGGGAAGGGAGAGCACCCCAGAGGGCAGTAAGAGTGGTAAGGGTGCCTAGTATTAAAATAGTTCTGTGACATACCAAAGGAATGCATCGTCGCTGAGAGTACTGTCATAAGAAATTGTGCACTGTTCTTGTTTTGTATATATTAAGCTTTTTTATTTTAAATAAAGTTTATTTCTGGAAATAACAATAGATTGATCCTGCACTCATATCTCTGTGTCCCTTATCCCTGTCTGCTCAGGCTTCCCTTCCCCTGGACAGAACAAGGACAGAGTTCCCCTGTTCCTCACCTTCACCCCATCAGCAGCCGTTCCAACACATCTTTCTCTGACATTTCTGATACCTCATTCGATGAGCTCAGTGACCCTTTCACAGAACTCTTTGCGTTGCAGTCTGCCAGATCTCTGAGCTGCTAAACCATTTTAATTTTCCTCCATCCTTTCCAGTCCCATACTGACCCTTCTATCCTGCGCCTCTCCATTGCTAGAGTGAGGCAACACAAACTGGAGGAAACAGCATCTCATATTTCGCTTGGATAGCTTACAACCCAACAGTATAAAACACTCAGATCTCCAATTTTGGTAACCTCTAACAAAACCACCCTTTCTCCCGCATCACCCCCTTCAACCCACACCCTCCCCCCTTAACTAGATTCACACCTATTTCTCCTCTCCCACTCCAACTACATTCTTCTGGCTTCACAATTCGCAACTTTTCAATGCTTTTGACAAGGGATTTTAATCACAGCCGTCTCATTTTGTTTCAGATTACTTATTTACCCCATCTCCTGCCCTCTGCCTCTCTATTTGCCCCTCCTCAACACATCAGCTGCATCAACAACATGGGGGGGGGGGGGGGTCTCTGCAGACCCGGGATACTGGGGGTGAAACCTCGAGACCTGGGTCCCAACCGGGCTTCAGAAAACAAATCCTATCTCCTGGCAACAGGTGACACGCTGTAGCCTACAATTTCACTGGCTGTTTTCCCCATGTAAGTTCAGCCTGAGGTTTGAGAGGCTGCAAATCTTGTAGTTTCTCTGCTTCTTGTAGTTGGCGTTTTCCAAAACCCCTCCCCCCATCTGAATCAGATCTCCTCCCTCCCTAATTCCAGGAAACACAGCGGCATCTCGGACAATGTCCTGTGCAGCACCTCCCTCCCTTCCTCCCTCCCACTCCCACAAACAACCCCTCCTTGTCTTCCCTCCCCACCATCGTCTGGATCATTGCCTACAGTATTCTCCTTCCCACCACACACAGCTACCCTCTGTAATCACTGTCACAGTCGTACCAAAATGATTACCACCCACCCCAGGGGAGGAAGGGGAACACACACTCAGTGCGCATGCTGGGGACGGACGGCCTCTCGAGGTGGCAAACCATTTTAATTATCATTCCCATTCCCATTCCTAATTCCTACTGAGCTTTCTGCCTGGGGCCTTCTCCATTGCCAGAAGTGGGGCACGCACTGACTAGAGGAACAATCACTATATATTCTGCTTGGGCATAAACATTGAATTCCGCCAATATTAGCTAACCTCGAACAACCCCGAACTCCTCTCCCCTTGGCCCACTTTCTCCCCCTCTTTCTGCCCATCTATACTCGCGGAACCTCTCTCTCCCCTCCCCACTCCACCAACCTCTTTCCTCTGGCTTCACAATTCACAACTACAATCCTTTTGGACCCCACTAGGAATTTCCAACATTCTCTCATTATTTCAGATTTCTAGCACCTGCGGTGCCCCTCCCACGATTCCGACGTCCTTATTTACTCCTCTCCCCCTGCCCTCTTTCTACCTCCTATTTAGCCCTCCCTCAGACACATCCGCTGCATCAACAACAGAGGGGGCGGTCTCTGCAGCCCGGGACTGAGGGTGACACCTCCCGCCTTCAAAACAGGTCACAGAAATAAAATCCTACCCGGCAACAGGTGACACACGTAGCCGTACTATTTCAGTGGCTGTTTATTCCCGATGTTATTGAGCCTGTGGTTTGAGAGGCTGCAGTCTATGTCTCTGCTGTTTGCAGTCAGACCTGTTTGAACCAGATCGATCCTGTCTCCCTATCCTGGGAACATACGCAGCAACCTCGGACAAAGTCCCGTACAGCCCCTCCGTCCCTGTCCCACCCTTGCCCTTCCCTCCCCCACACCCACCCGCTGGATCATTGTCTACTGTTTATGCTCTCCTCAGCCCTCGCCTGTCACAGGTCGAACACCTACCCCCACCCTTCCTCACATCTACATCCAGCACACATTAAATGATGGGACCCTGGCAGTGCTGGCCAGGTGGGACCATGGTGCTGCAAGTCCATTAGCTGCCTGAAAGTGCCAACACAATGTGATGGGACGGTGAAAAGTGCGTAAAGCATGCTTGACATCTTCAGCAGTCGCGCCACTGAGTATAAAAGGTGGCTAAGAAATGTGTTGCGGCTACTGTGCGTGTGGAATGACCCGTTGCCGGGTAGGATTTGTTTCACCCCCAGTCCCGGGTCTGCAGAGACTGTCCCTCGGTTGTTGATGCTGCTGATTGTGTCTGAGGGGAGGGGTCAATAGAGGAGGTGAAGGAGGGACAGGGGAGAGAGGTAAATAAGTGGATGTCAGAACTATGAGAGTGAACAACGCCACAGATGTTGGAAACCTGAAATCAAGGAAAATGTTGGGAATCCCCAGCAGGTCAGGCAGCAGCTGTGGGCGAGGAATCCTGAACTAATGTTCCAGTGGATGATCTTACAACACAACCAGTCTCAACACAAACTGGGAACGGCTGGTTATCTGAAATTAGCCGTAGTCATGGATTATAGTCATATAACACAGTAGCGCGCCCTTTGGCCGATCATTTCTGTGCCAACCATCAGGTACGATCATTACCAATCCCAATTGCCAGCACTTGGCAAGGGCAGAGGAGTGGGTGGGGTGAAGGATTTATGTGAGGGGGACAGTGTGGTGGAAGTGGGTCAGTGGGGGCAATACAGCACAGGAACAGGCCATTTGTCCCACCATGTCTGTGTGGATAATTAATCCTATCTGTCTGCATATGCTTTATATCTGTGCATTCCCAGCCTGTTCATGTGCCTGAAAATGTCTCTTAGATGTTGCTGTCATATCTGTTTCCACCACCTCATCTCGCAACACATACTAGGAAACTACCGTCCTCCGAGTGAAAAGCCTACCTTGTTAAATATCCTCCAAACATTCACCCCTCTCATCTTAAACGCAATACATTCAATGCTATTTATCACTTCCATCCTGGGGAAAAGGCTCTGACTCTCAACCCTGTCTAAGATCAAAATACTGGAGAAACTCAGTGGAGTAGGAGGTGGGAGTGGACAAAGCCTGGCAAATGATGGGCAGATGCAGATGGTTGGGGTAAGTGACAAAGGCTAGAGATGAACAGGAAACAAAAGAGTATTAGATGAGGGCAGGAAAGCAGTGAAATATAAAACCGAAGAGGGATATGGTGGAAACGCCAGGGAGGAGGAGAACACACGTTCTGTGCATCAAGTCTGTCCGGTTATCGTGGTGGCGAACCATTTTAATTCCCATACTGAGCTAACTGTCGTGGGCCTTGTTCATTGCCAGAGTGAGGGCAGACATCAACTAGAGGAACAGCATCTCATAATCCGCTCGGGCAGCTCAGAACTCAATGGTAATAAAGGTTGATAATTAACTAACATGTAACATGCCCCGTCCCTCTCCCCACATCCACTTTCTACCCCCCCCTCCCCTCCTGTGCCGACCCAAACTCGTGCCTATTTCTCCCCTTCCCTTCCACCACATCCTTTCCTCTGGCTTCACAATTCGCAACTCTTCAATCCTTCTGACCCAAGGGATTTCCAACATTCTCCTTATTTCAGATTTCCAGCATCTGCGGTGAGTCCCTCCCACGATTATTTACTCCTCTCCGGCAGCCCTGCCCTCTTTCACCTCCTCTATTTTACCGCCTCCCTCAGACACATCTGCTGCATCAACAACTGAAGGGTGAAACCTCTCAGGTCCCAAACGGGCCACAGAAACAAATCCTACCCCCGGCAACAGATGACACATGGTAGCCTCGCCCTTTTCATTGGTTGCTTATTACCCCATGTTAGTGAGCCTGTGGTTTGAGAGCTGCACGCTGTTTCTCTGCTGTTGCCGATTTTACAGCCAACCCCTCCCCCAGTGTCCCGTCTGAACCAGATCTCCTCGCTCCCAATCCCGGGAAGCACACCGGCATCTCCGGACAAAGTTCCATGCAGCCCCTCCATCCCTGTCCCACCTTGTCCCACCGAGTCCGGATCATTGTCTACCGCTTATCCTCTCCTCACCCATTCCCACCCATCTGCCCCCGCCTGTCACAGGTCGATCTGCCACCCATCTACCCCCACATCCACATCCAGCACACGTTAAATGGCAGCACCCTGCCTGTGATGGACATAGGGACCCTGGAGGTCAATGCCATAGCTGCCTGTCAGTGCCAACACGGAAATGTAATGCTGAGAAATGTAGCGCTGGTCAGGCCGCATTTGGATTACTGTGAGCGAATATGGGCCCCATATCTGAGGAAGGATGTGCTGGCTCTGGAGAGGGTCCAGAGGAAATTTACAGGAATGAGTGGGTTAGCATATGATGAGTGTTTGACAGCACTGGGCCTCTACTCGCTGGAGTTTGGAAGGTTGAGGGGGGACCTCATTGAAACTTACAGAATAATGAAAGGCATAACTAGAGTGGATATGAAGAGGATGTTTCTACTGATGGGAGAGGTTTGGGCCAGAGGTCATAGGTGCAGAATTAAAGGGCCCTCTTTTAGAAAGGAGACGAGGAAGAACTTCTTTAGTCAGAGAGTAGTTAATCTGTGGAACACATTGCCACAGAGGGCTGTGGAGGCCACGTCAGTGGATATTTTTAAGGCAGAGATAGACAAGTTCTTGATTAGAATGGGTGTGAAAGGTTTTGGGGAGAAGTCAGGAAAATGAGATTAGGAGGCAGAGACCAGTCATGATTGAATGACGGATTCGATGGGCCGAATGGCCTAATTCTACTCCCATCACTTGTGAACTTGTGATAGGGTGGTAATGAATGTATACAACTTGCTTGCCATCATCAGTTTACAAAGAAATGGGCGCGGCTGCAGTGTGTCACCCGTTGCCGGGTAGAATTTGTTTCTGTGGCCTAGAAATAAAGGGGAACATTGGAAATCCCCAGCGACTCAGGCATCGGCTGTGGGAAGAGGAACTCTAAACAAATGTTACAGTGGCTGATCTTACTGTCCCAACACAGACTATAAATCTGGTTATCTGAAATTGTCGGAGTGAATATCGAGGATTTTATTCATAGTCCTGGTCAGCAGAGATTAAGGGGCATTGTAACATGTATCCCATGCCACTGGGTCAGTATTAAACTGTGGAGACCAATGTCCCACACGGATCTGGTAGTCTGATTCCAAATATATTCAAAACCCCTGGTATCTTCCAACTCTTCGTAATCCAGTTCCATGTATTAGCACCACTTTGGTGTTCATTGGAAGATCTCGAACAGAAGTGCTGTGTGAAAGTTGAAGCTGTTTGAATGTTGAAGTGGGCAATGTATTTGGATGAATACTGTCAAGCGGAGGAAGGGTTTCGAGCGGAAACGTCACCCATTCCTTCTCTCCAGAGATGCTGCCTGTCCCGCTGAGATACTCCAGCTTTTTGTGTCTGTCTTAAGCTGAAACATTAGTTCTGTTCTTTCCTCTCCAGATGCTGCCTGACCTGCTGAGGGTTTCCACCGTTTCCTGTTTTATTTCAGATTTACAGCATCTGCTGTGTTTGGCTTCCCTATGTACATCGCCATCCGTCATTCCCTACCTCAATGGCTTCTTCATAGAATGCCTGGGATACAAAGGCATCCAGTCAGAGATACAGGCCCTTCGGTCATTGAGTCTCTGCCACCGTCACTACCATATTCCAATTCTACCCTAACCTGTTTTATCCTCCCCACATTCTCCTCAACTCTCCCCAGATTCCACCCTTCACCCACACAGCAGGGTAATTTACAGAGGTCAATTAACCACCAACCCACAAGTCTTTGGGATATGGGCGGAAACCAGAAGCATCCAGAAGAAAACCCACGCATTTAGACAATAGGCAATAGACATAGGTGCAGGAGGAGGCCATTCAGCCCTTCGAGCCAGCACCGCCATTCAATGTGATCATGTCTGATCATCCCCCCAATTCAGTACCGTTCCTGCCTTCTCCCCATATCCCTGACTCCGCTATTTTTTAAGAGCCTTATCTAGCTCTCTCTTGAAAAGCATCCAGAGAACCTGCCTCCACCGCCCCTCTGAGGCAGAGAATTCCACAGACTCACCACTCTCTGTGAGAAAAAGTGTTTCCTTGTCTCCTTCTAAATGGCCTACTCCTTATTCTTAAACTGTGGCCTGGTTCTGGACTCCCCCAACATCGGGAACATGTTTCCTGCCTCTAGTGTGTCCAAGCCCTTAACAATCTTATATGTTTCAATGAGATATCCCCTCATCGTTCTAAACTCCAGAGTGTACAAGCCCAGCTGCTCCATTCTCTCAGCATACGACAGTCCCGCCATCCCGGGAATTAACCTTGTTAACCTACGCTGCACTCCCTCAATGGCAAGAATGTCCTTCCTCAAATTAGGGGACCAAAACTGCACACAATACTCCAGGTGTGGTCTCACTAGTGCTCTGTACAACTGCACAAGGACGTCTTTGCTCCGATATTCAATTCCTCTTGTTCTAAAGGCCAACATGCCATTCGCTTTATTCACTGCCTGCTGTACCTGCATGCTGGTATGTTCAGAGAGGAGGGCACCGTGAGGTCTATTGTATGGGTCTCAGGAACTGGAACTCAGGAGAGGTGACGGGTCCGGCCCGCTGGTGGGTAGTGGAGAGGCAAACGTCGGCGGAGTCACTGGTGGAGGCCCCCGGGGGACTGGAGTAAAGATGCAGGTCGGTGGCACCGAGGAGATGGACCCCAACTTTGCTACTTTTAAGAAGTCCAATGCCTCCATCTTAACCAAGTGCTGACTTCCTCCAACTTCCTGAACGAAGGCAACTGAGAGCATACAGCCCCCACCTGCAGTGTGGATTCACCAATGCCAAGAGTGAATGAAGAGAGAGGCGGTCCCTGCACTTTTCCCATTCCTGAAGACCGTTTTATGGCCCGTTACATTGGCCCATCCCGACACCTCTTTTCCACCAGCAGGGACCAGGTGAGCCCGCCCTTCACTGAAAGGGAACGGTTTCAGGGACTTTGATAAATGTATGGATGGGGCTCCCACTTTCCAAGTCCCGGCTGCCAAGGACCCTCAGCATGTGTCTTTCATCTAACACCCTCTGCCTCTGGTTCCTGATTCCAGGAACATTACGCTGCTGTAGCCGGGTGGCAGTGTGAACTGTGAAGAGGATGTTAGGAGGTTTGCAGGGTGACCTGGACAGGTTGAGTGAGTGGGCAGATGCGTGGCAGATGCAGTATAATATAGATAAATGTGAGGTCATCCACTTTGGCGGCAAAAACAAGGGGGCAGATTATTATCTCAATGGGGTTAGGTTAGGTAAGGGGGAGGTACAGCGAGACCTGGGCGTCCTTGGTACATTGGTCACTGAAAGTTGGAGTGCAGTACAGCAGGCAGTGAAGAAAGCTAATGGAATGTTGGCCTTCATAACAAGAGGATTTCAGTACAGGAGTAAAGAGGTTCTTCTGCAGTTGTATAAGGCTCTGGAGAACCACATCTGGAGTATTGTGTACAGTTTTGTCTCCTAATTTGAGGAAGGACATCCTTGTAATTGAGGCAGTGCAGCATAGGTTCACGAGATTGATCACCTGGGATGGCGGGACTGTCATATGAGGAAAGATTGAAAAGGACTAAGCTTTGTATTCACTGGAGTTTAGAAGGATGAGGGGGGATCTTATAGAAACATATAAAATTATAAAAGGACTGGACAAGCTAGATGCAGGAAAAATGTTCCCAATGTTGGGCGAGTCCAGAACCAGGGGCCACAGTCTTAGAATAAAGGGGGAGGTCATTTAAGACTGAGGTGAGAAAAAACGTTTTCACCCAGAGAGTTGTGAATTTATGGAATTCCCTGCTACAGAGGGCAATGGAGGCCAAGTCACTGGATGGATTTAAGACAGTTAGATTGAGCTCTAGGGGCTAGTGGAGTCAAGGAATATGGGGAGAAGGCAGGCACGGGTTATTGATAGCGGACGATCACCCGTGATCATATTGAATGGGTGGTGCTGGCTCGAAGGGCTGAATGGCCTCCTCCTGCACCTATTTTCTATGTTTCACGGCTGAAATCCTTCTGTTCCAATGGTGAGCACCACACCCTCTCTCTGCATTCACCCTGGGCATTGGGGGAACCACACCTGCAGTTCTGTGCACTCTCACTCACCTTGGTTCAGGAAGTTGGAAGCAACTCGCAGAATGTTTACGATACCTGGGCTGGGCGGTGCCTGGGCATCAAAGGTCGGGTGGCTGGGCTTGTTCTCCGGAGTTGTGAAGAGCAAGGCGGTGATGTAATTAAAACATCCTGAAACATTGTGAGTGTGGGGAGAATATTTCCTCGTCTGTGTTTGGTCTCACCGATGTAGAGGAGGTCATATTTACTGAAGACAGTAAAGGAGGATGGAGGTTCATGTGAATCTTTACCTCACCTTCTTTAGGTCCCTGGATAACGGTATGGGAGGAGGTGTCACTAGATCCACACTCCCCTTTTGAACATAGCTCCAACTTCCCTTCATCATCCTCCTCCTCAGTCCAGTATTCACCTACTGGCCACTGCTGCACCACTCCCACTATCCCCCCTGGACTGGTTACTCTCTGCCCTGATGCAGAGTCTCGACCCAACACGTCGTCTATCCCTTTACCTCCTGAGATGCTGCTCAACGCACTGAGTTCCTCCAACAGATTGTTGTTGCCACTAAATCCTTTGTTGGGTACTGGGACCAAAACCGTCCAGTGGTACCGAAACAAGGAACTTCAAATGCTGGTTTATTAAAAAAGGCACCAGGTGCTAAACTAACTCAGCGGGTCAGGCATCTATGAATGTGATGTTTTGGGTTGGAACCCTTCCCCAGATTGATTATGGTGGGTGGGGGAGATCTGGAAGGGGGGAGGGATCCTGGAAAATGATAAGTGGAACGATAGTTAACTAAAATGTGATAATTCAACATTCATCCCCTTTTAGTTGTAACCTTTCCAAGCTGAATATGAGGTGCTGCACCTTCTATATGTGCATGACCTCATGCTGGAATGGAGAAGGCTCAGGACTGAAAAGTCAGTATGGGAATGTGAAGGGACATTAAAATGTTAATAACTGGGTAATTCAATAGGTCTTGGCAGACCGAGATTGTGTTCTATGAAAACATTGCCAAGTCTGCTTGGTCCAAACTTAAAAAAAATATATTTATTTTCTTAGAAGCAATTGTGCAAGGAGAAAGTAATCGACATAACAATTATACAATTTTCGTACAGCTTCAGTTTTAACATTTTATAAACTAATAAGTAAATCGGAAAAAAAAGGAAAGAAGGGAAAGGAAGAAGAAAGGAAAAAGAAATGAAAGAATTTCAAAAAAGATACGAAAAAGATAAAAGAAAAACCTCTGAATTAATGAAGAAGTGAAAAACAAAGTGGAGATATATCGCACTACCCTTCCCTACGCCCGCTCACCCAACCCTACTGTCGGTTTTGTGCTTGGTCTAAACTTGATCTCACTGATGTAAAGGAGGCCAAATCAGGGACACGAGATGCAGTCGATGTGGTTAGAGGAGGTGCGCGTGAACCTCTGACTTTCCTGGAAGGACTGCTGGACTCCCTGGTTGGAAGTGAGGGATGAGCTAAAGGGATACGTGTCCTGCAGTTGCAGGGTGAAGTACCTTGGATGGGAAGGGATGAGGAATCCAATGAGTTGTGGAGAGAGCCCTCTCTGCGCAAGGCAGAAATGGGTAGGGGAGGGAAGATGTGATCGATGCTGGGATCAGTTTGAAGGTGGCAGAAATGTCAGTGAATGATGCATTGAATACGAAGACTGGTGTGAAAAATGAGGACCAGGGGAACAGGGGACAGGGGATTGCTGAGCTAGATGGGCCTGTGATTGATGGCATTGAACAGAATAAGGACAGAATGAGATTATCTTATTCGCACCCAGTCCCACTGGACATGTGACAGCAACTCACTTCTCCCTCCCAACAGCAGCCATGGATGCATTTTGGGTAGTTCAACCAGGGCAGGGCTTGCATAGCCAATGACAGAGCCCTGGAGGTGTTGTGGAATAGAGGCCTAGGGTACAGGTACATTGCTCCCTGAATGTGGTGAAAAAAGTAGACAGTGAGTTGAAGAAGAGATTTGGCATGCATACCTTCGCTCAGTACAAACATTGAGAGGTTGTGGAACAACTGAACAAGTTGATGGTGAGACCACAGAGTACCATGCACAATTCTGCTCACCCAGCTATTGGAAGGATGCCCTTAAAATGGAAAAGGTGCAGAAAGAATTCACAAAGATGTTGTCAGGATTTAAGGGCTTGAGTTTTAAGCAGAGTCATAAATAGTCATAGATTCATCAGCCCAGCTTTCCCACACCGACCAACATGCCCCATTTACACTAGTCCCACCTGCTGTCCTTTTTGTACAGGTCACACCTTCCCCAAAATAGGTCCCAATGATCCAGAAACTTGAATCTCTGTGCTCTGCACCAGTCCTTTAGTCACGCATTTATCCTCCACCTTGCTCCATTCCTACTCTCACTGTCGCGTGGCACAGGCAGTAATCCTGAGATTGTTACCTTTGCGGTCCTTCTCCTTAACACTCTTCCTAACTCCCTAAATTCTCCTTTCAGGACCTCCTTTCTTTTCCTACCTATGTCATTGGTACCTATATGTACCACGACCTCTGGCTCCTCTCCCTCCCATTTCAAGATATCTTGGACACGTTCAGTTACATCCAGTCACATCTAGTGCCTAGATCTGAACTCAGTACTCTAAATGAGGCCTCATCGATGTCTTATATAGCTGCAACATGACCCTCCAGTTTCTGTACTCAATATGTTAACTGATGTGCCAAAAGTCTTTTTGACCAAACTATCTACTTGTGATGCTGCTTTCAATGAACTATGTACCTGCACTGCAATATCCCTCTCTCTACAACACTCCCCAGAGTCCTACCATTCACTGTGTAGGTCCTGCCCATGTTAGCCTTCCCAAATTGCAACCACTCCCATTTCTCTGTATTAAATTCCATGAACCATTGCTAAGGCCACCTGCCCAACCGATCAAGATCTTGCTGCAATGCATCTTCACCAACTGCAATATCACCCACTTTTGTTTCAGTTATAAACTTGCTAATGATGCCCTGTACGTTCTCACCCAAATCATTGATGTAGAATTGGAGATGACAAGTAAGTCTGCGCCCAGCACCGAACCCTTAGACACACCATTATTCACAAGCTTCCACTTCGGAAAGCAACCTTCCACCATCCTGGACTATTTTTCCTGGAGTAGAGGAGGCTGAGGGATGACCTGATGGAGATTTATAAAATCATCAAGGATACCCTAATTTGAGGAAGGACATTCTTGCTATTGAGGGAGTGCAGCGTAGGATTACAAGGTTAATTCCCGGGATGGCGGGACTGTCATATGCTGAGAGAAATGGAGCAGCTGGGCTTGTACACTCTGGAGTTTAGAAGGATGAGAGGGGATCTTATTGAAACATATAAGATTGTTAAGGGTTTGGACACGCTGGAGGCAGGAAACATGTTCCCGATGTTGGGGGAGTCCAGAACCAGGGGCCACAGTTTAAGAATAAGGAGTAAGCCATTTAGAATGGAGACGAGGAAACACGTTTTCTCACAGAGAGTGGTGAGTCTGCGGAATTCTCTGCCTCAGAGGGCGGTGGAGGCAGGTTCTCTGGATGCTTTCAAGAGAGAGCTAGATAGGGCTCTTAAAAATAGCGGAGTCAGGGGATATGGGGAGAAGGCAGGAACGGGGGTACTGATTGGGGATGATCAGCCATGATCACATTGAATGGCGGTGCTGGCTCGAAGGGCCAAATGGCCTACTCCTGCACCTATTGTCTATTGTCTATACCAATAGGAAAGATAATCACAATGTTTTCCCAGAGTAGGGGCGTCTAAAACTAAACAGTGTGAGAAAAGGGGCAATTTTTCACACAGAAGAAGCTGGCATAATGGAAGAGGTGAACACATTTACAGCAGTTACAACCAAAGATCCAATAGCAAGCTCCGCTATAGGATCTTTGGTTAAAACACATTTGGACATGGATGGGGAAGATAGCTAAGGATATGGGCCTAACGCAGGACATGGGACGAGCTGAGGAAGGCACCTTGTTTAGCATAGACGAGATGGGCCGAAGGGCCTTCAGCAAAAAAAAGCTGCTGGGGAAACTCAGCGGTTCAGGCAACACCTGTGAAGACATAGAAACATAGAAACATAGAAATTAGGTGCAGGAGTAGGCCATTCAGCCCTTCGAGCCTGCACCGCCATTCAATATGATCATGGCTGATCATTCAACTCAGTATCCCGTACCTGCCTTCTCTCCATACCCTCTGATCCCTTAGCCACAAGGGCCACATCCAACTCACTCTTAAATATAGCCAATGAACTGGCCTCAACTACCCTCTGTGGCAGAGAGTTCCAGAGACTCACCACTCTCTGTGTGAAGAAAGTCTTTCTCATCTCGGTCTTAAAGGATTTCCCCCTTATCCTTAAGCTGTGACCCCTTGTCCTGGACTTCCCCAACATCGGGAACAATCTTCCTGCATCTAGCCTGTCCAACCCCTTAAGAATTTTGTAAGTTTCTATAAGATCCCCTCTTAATCTCCTAAATTCCAGAGAGTATAAACCGAGTCTATCCAGTCTTTCTTCATAAGACAGTCCTGACACCCCAGGAATCAGTCTGGTGAACCTTCTCTGCACTCCCTCTATGGCAATAATGTCCTTCCTCAGATTTGGAGACCAAAACTGCACGCAGTACTCCAGGTGTGGTCTCACCAAGACCCTGTACAACTGAAGTAGAACCTCCCTGCTCCTGTACTCAAATCCTTTTGCTATGAAAGCTAACATACCATTCGCTTTTTTCACTGCCTGCTGCACCTGCATGCCTACTTTCAATGACTGGTGTACCATGACACCCAGGTCTCGCTGCATCTCCCCTTTTCCTAATCGGCCACCATTTAAATAATAGTCTGCTTTCCTGTTTTTGCCACCAAAGTGGATAACCTCACATTTATCCACATTATACTGCATCTGCAAAGACAAAGTGTGTGTTTCACTACTGTATAGCACGGATTCTATGACCAAACATTGCGCCCTTGCCTCGGACCGTGGGCCGCTCTGTGTGTTGTGGGGAACTTCCACCCCGAGCTGGCATCAGCCGAGAATTGGGCCCGGGCTGGTCAGACCTGCGAGACAGGGACTTTCCATCAAAGCATTCGGTTCCGGCTGCTCCTGGGCAGTGAAGGACGGGTTAAACTGCGTGAGGGAGCTGCTGCAGGCGGGACCGTGAAGGAAAGTCCCGACTCCGCTTCCCCGGCCCCTGCACTGATCCCTGTCCGGTAACAACTGCGGGCAGCCTGATTGGAGCAGCGGGAACCCAGCGCTTTGTGGAAAGTCCCTGTCTCACAGGTTGGACCAGTCGGGGCTCAACCCTCGGGGCAATGACAGCTTGTGTTTACAGTCCAGAATAGCAACGGGCTGCTTTAAGATATCATATTCATCAACAGAGTCAGTCTGACAGACAACACACTCTGTGGCTCGGGTCACGGGTGAATCTGCCGAAGTCAGCACTGAATCACTCAGCGAGATGTCAGCGGCAAACTAACCACACATTGTGTCCCGGCATCAGTCCCACCTCACGGAACGCTGTTAAAATATCCAGCAAAGTAGACCTTGTGTCGGAAAGCATTAAAGTGTCGGCAATCGGAAGTATAGCATCTAGTTTTAGAGCAGATAATTAAAGAGAAATGTGTTTGGAGACAAGGTTATTGGGCGAGAGCCCGGCTACTGTGGGGGTTCCCTCCCGACAGACAATCCGACGGAGCGGTCAGCAGTCGCCGGGCAGAGAGCGCCGCTGAAAGTTTCCTCCCGGAGCGGGCAGTCCCGACCCCACAGTCAGGAGTGAGACCGACTGCCACCTCCCCCCACCCTCCCCAGCGCCAAATAACACACCACCCCTTCATGGAGGCTCGCACCACCACTGCCTCTCCATCCCCACGTCAACACCTGCCCGGTGATAAAACACAGGGCCCTAACCCCAGGTACACATCAGTGACCAGGTGTGTGTACACAGGACAGGTGTAGGGCCAGTGACCAGGTGTGTGTACACAGGACAGGTGTCGGTCAGTGACCAGGTGTGTGTACACAGGACAGGTGTCGGTCAGTGACCAGGTGTGTGTACACAGGACAGGTGTCGGTCAGTGACCAGGTGTGTGTACACAGGACAGGTGTAGGGCCAGTGACCAGGTGTGTGTACACAGGACAGGTGTAGGGCCAGTGAGCAGATGTGTATACACCGGACAGGTGTAGGGCCAGTGACCAGGTATGTATACACAGGACAGGTGTAGGGTCAGTAACCAGGTGTATGTACACAGGACAGGTGTCGGTCAGTGACCACCAGACAAACCTTCCGAAATGTTTTCAGTTTATGAAGGGATTGCTCTCTGTGTGACTCCCTGTTCTGTTCTCCCATTCCCACCAACACCCACTCCCCTTCCCATGGGACATTCCTATGGAACCACAGAAAATGCAATGCCTGCCCTCCAGCTTTAGTATCACCCTGGACTGAGACCCTCCTCCCAGCTGAAGCAGCGATGGGTGAGCACCTCCTCCTGTCTAGTACACTACACTCAATATTCACTGGAGGAGGTGAACACAGATTGGGTAATCACCTGCCAGCTCACAGCGGTGACCAAGGATGGCGGTGACTTCAAGCTTTTTGTTGCCTGTCATTAATTCTCTGTCCTACTCGCACTTTGTCCTCACTGACCTTGGCATTAGAACCCAACATAAACTCAGGGAGTAGCACCCCATCATCTGGCTGAGCCCAGGACAGACGTCAGGATTACACTGAAAATAACCAATCTTCCCTGCTTTTTATCAGAACTGGTCTGTGATGATTCTGAAACATTGGCTCCAGAAGCATCTTTCTCTTCCCACAGATGCTGCCCGTCCTGCTGTGTATACCCAGCGTCAGCTTTTATTTCAGATTTAAAACATCTGCGTTAATCTCCACTTTCGATCTCACTCTTCCAGAAAACTCCTCCTCATGTTCAAGCTGTCTATTTTCATC
The DNA here is from genome assembly GCA_035221665.1 of Okamejei kenojei. Lineage (NCBI taxonomy): Eukaryota > Metazoa > Chordata > Chondrichthyes > Rajiformes > Rajidae > Okamejei > Okamejei kenojei. Next base: position 1,396,573 of record CM069160.1, on the reverse strand, counting down.
CATCTCCACCGGGTTACACCTTCCCTAGACAGCTCAGCTGGGATTAACAGGGACTCATGGCCCTGGCTCAACCAGCATCACCCTCACTTGTAATATCCGTTCGCCTCTTTCTCAGCAACTTCAAACTTGCTCTAACTTTCCTCAGCTCTGATGTGAGGTCATGGCTATGAACCACTGACTGTCTCTCTCACAGACGCTGCCCGCCCTGCTGAATGTTTCCTGTTTTATTTCCCCTTGGCCTGGCTCAGCACACAGAGAGTGCGTGGATATGGGGACAGGCTCACGGCACTGACAGGGTTACAGTGATTGTGTGCCTGTGGATTGTCGGGGGAGGGGGGGGAGGTCAGCTGTCAGCGTCTCGGGACTGAGAACAGACCCGCGGTGACAACAGACGCAGTCCAAACCACCGGTGTAAACATGCCCGGTGCCAACACACGGCGTCCCATCACAGCCCAGCCTTGGGCAACGTCACCAGTCTCCGGGTGAACATGTTGGTCTGCTCGTCTCTTTTCCTTCCACTGCTCGTGACTGGACTCCTTCTTGCAGCCTTGTGGCGGTCTGGACACGGTGGCGAGTGTCTGGACCCGGTGGCGAGTGTCTGGACCCGGTGGCGAGTGTCTGGACCCGGTGGCGAGTGTCTGGACCCGGTGGCGAGTGTCTGGACCCGGTGGCGAGTGTCTGGACCCGGTGGCGAGTGTCTGGACCCGGTGGCGAGTGTCTGGACCCGGTGGCGAGTGTCTGGACCCGGTGGCGAGTGTCTGGACCCGGTGGCGAGTGTCTGGACACAGTGGCGAGTGTCTGGACACAGTGGCGAGTGTCTGGACACAGTGGCGAGTGTCTGGACCCGGTGGCGAGTGTCTGGACCCGGTGGCGAGTGTCTGGACCCGGTGGCGAGTGTCTGGGCCCGGTGGCGAGTGTCTGGACCCGGTGGCGAGTGTCTGGACCCGGTGGCGAGTGTCTGGACCCAGTGGCGAGTGTCTGGACCCAGTGGCGAGTGTCTGGACACAGTGGCGAGTGTCTGGACACAGTGGCGAGTGTCTGGACCCAGTGGTGAGTGTCTGGACCCAGTGGCGAGTGTCTGGACCCGGTGGTGAGTGTCTGGACCCGGTGGCGAGTGTCTGGACACAGTGGTAGAAACCATCTCCCTGGTCATAAACTAATCTCTGGAAAACCCTGACAACAAGGCCTCCTACATTAGACTCCAATTTATTAACTGTAGCTACACCTTCAACATCAAAATTCTATCCAAATTCATCACCAAACTCCTGAACCTGGGAATCAACACCCTCCTCTGCCACTGATCAAGAGAGTTTTATTGTCATTTGTCCTGGACGGGACAATGACATTCTTACTTGCTGCAGCACAACAGAATATGTGAATATGTAAACATTGTATTTAACAGGAATTTTTTTTTGAATAAATAACAAAATAGTGCAAATAACAAATAATAATTTGTTGTTATTATTGCTTTCTGATCCACAAACCACCATCAGAGAGGGTTGGCGACAATAATTCTCGACATTGGTGCCCCGTAGAGATGCATTCTCAGTCCCCAAATATATTCCCTATACACTCACGACTATGCGGCTAAATTTGGCTCGAACTCCATCTATAAGTTTGCAAATTACACAATGGTAGTGGGCCGGTCACGGGCAATGATGGGAGGAGAGGGGAACAAGAGACATTGATGGAACCAGGAAAAATGAATTGAATATATGCAAATAATCAAGGAAACGTGGGATCCACAAGTGTAGGTTAGGTGATAATGGGTTATACAATGGAACTCGGCAGGATGACAGTAAAACTGGTATAACAACTAGGGCGAGGAAGGGATGGAGAGAGAGGAGATAAAAGAGTTATTTGAAGTTAGAGAAGTCCATTTTCATACCATAGAAACATAGAAATTAGGTGCAGGAGTAGGCCATTCGGCCCTTCGAGCCTGCACCGCCATTCAATATGATCATGGCTGATCATCCAACTCAGTATCCCGTACCTGCCTTCTCTCCATACCCTCTGATCCCTTTAGCCACAAGGGCCACATCTAACTCCCTCTTAAATATAGCCAATGAACTGGCCTCAACTACCCTCTGTGGCAGAGAGTTCCAGAGACTCACCACTCTCTGTGTGAAAAAAGTCTTTCTCATCTCGGTCTTAAAGGACTTCCCCCTTATCCTTAAGCTGTGACCCCTTGTCCTGGACTTCCCCAACATCGGGAACAATCTTCCTGCATCTAGCCTGTCCAACTCCTTAAGAATTTTGTAAGTTTCTATAAGATCCCCTCTCAATCTCCTAAATTCTAGAGAGTATAAACCGAGTCTATCCAGTCTTTCTTCATAAGACAATCCTGACATCCCAGGAATCAGTCTGGTGAACCTTCTCTGCACTCCCTCTATGGCACTCCCTTCCTCAGATTTGGAGACCAAAACTGGACGCAATACTCTAGGCGTGGTCTCACCAAGACTCTGTACAACTGAAGTAGAACCTCCCTGCTCCTATACTCAAATCTCTTTGCTATGAAAGCTAACATACCATTCGCTTTCTTCACTGCCTGCTGCACCTGCATGCCTACTTTCAATGACTGGTGTACCATGACACCCAGGTCTCGCTGCATCTCCCCTTTTCCTAACCGCTGGGTTGTAAGCTACCCAAGCAAAATATGAGGTGCTGTTCCTCCAATTTACGTTTGGACTCACGCTAACAAGGGGGAGGCCCAGAACAGCAAGGTCAGTGAGGAAATGGGAATGTCTGATTACTTGCCAAATTTAGATCCAAATAGCTCACTTACCCTGTTCCACAGGCTCTAACCTATTGGATCAGTGTCGCATGTGCAATCTTGTCAAAGGCTTTACTAAACCTCATAAACCACATTGACTGTGCTGTCTTCATTGTCAGACAGGATCTCCCACCAACAAGGCCATTTAATCTCTACCTTCTCAAGGGGAGATTAATATTGTCCCTCAGATATTTTTTTCCAATAATTTCCCCAGAACTGACATAAGGCTCAAGAAGGTCTAGTCCAGAAATGTCGCCTATTCCATCTCTCCATAGATGCTGCCTCACCCGCTGAGTTTCTGCAGCTTTTTTGTCTACCTAAGGCTCACATGTTCTCTCCCATCTCCTCGCTCCCCTGAGCTGCAGATTGTCCTTGTCCAACCAGTCACTCTGGTTTCAGACAATGGGAACTGGATCTAGGCTGGAAAGTCCCCAGAAGTGAAACCAGGAACCAACAGAAGCCATTGACACCTGTCACATCTCCCACTTCCCTACCAGCATTCACCAATCACAGGCCTAGTTCCTCACGCGTCATCAGTTGCCGGGTGAACTGCGCTGTTGACGGTGTTTATCTGCCCCAGTGGTGAGGATTGACCCCCAGAGGCCGCTGGTGGGACTGCAGATAAACCGCTGCTGCTGCCAGTGCTCACCTGTCTGTGAGGTGAGTCATTCACTGCCCACAAAGGCTGGAGAAACTCAGTGGGTGCAGCAGCATCTAAGGAGCGAAGGAGATAGGCGACCCTTCTTCAGACTGGTTAGGGATCGGGGAAACGAGAGATATACACGGTGATTTTCAGACTGGTTAGGGATCAGGTTTTCGTACTATTTGACCCACAGCCCAGGAGAGGTTGGTTTTCACTGCTCCAATACGCGAGATCGGGAATTGGGTCTCAGGGCTGCCAACATTGGGTGAGAGTTGGGAGTCAGAAATTGCGAGAGACCAAGCCCGAGGGAGCAGAGCGACTGGGGGGGGGGGGGGGGAGGGTGTGGGAGGAGGGTGCCCCCACCCCACAATGGTACCGAACTTTTGCATTTTTCAGCTTGAAATTGTACAATATGGTGCATACTGGTGCATACTGTATTCATATGGTGCATATTAGTGTATTCATGTATGAATATCAGGTTATAATCAAACCCTTGGCCCATGCTGACCAACCTGGGTCTCACTGCACACCTGGTACTACTCCTGGCTCTGACTCCAGTTGCATACCTTCTCTCATTCCTGTCCCTGAGTCCAGCCTTACTCTGTTCTACCATGATCATAGCTGCTTACCTGCTTAGGTTCCCAGTGCTGAACACTCCCCTGGTCCCAGCTTTGACTGCACACCTAGTACTATTCCAGACCTTGACTCTGGATGCACACTTGGCCTTGCTCCTAGCCCCTTTGCACTGACAACATATCTGGCCCACACATAAAGCCCCATATCTGACCCCCTGGACTTAACCTATTACATTCAAGCCCACAGGTGCTTATCTAATGCAGTGATCCTTTATGGGGCACTTAACAGACCAAATTATGCATAACAAAATTTGCTACATTCATTGGCTTCCTTGTTATCTAACATGCTAGTTACTTTGTCAAATAAGTCATCAATTGGTCGAACACAATTTCTCATCCATAAAATTATACTCACTCAGCAATATGTTACCATTTGTTAAGGGTTTGGACATGCTAGAGGCAGGAAACATGTTCCCGATGTTGGGGGAGTCCAGAACCAGGGGCCACAGTTTAAGAATAAGGAGTAAGCCATTTAGAACGGAGACGAGGAAACACGTTTTCTCACAGAGAGTGGTGAGTCTGTGGAATTCTCTGCCTCAGAGGGCGGTGGAGGCAGGCTCTCTGGATGCATTCTAGAGAGAGCTAGATAGGGCTCTTAAAAATAGCGGAGTCAGGGGATATGGAGAGAGGGCAGGAACGGGGTACTGATTGGGGATGATCAGCCATGATCACATTGAATGGCGGTGCTGGCTCGAAGGGCCGAATGGCCTGCTCCTGCACCTATTGTCTATTTCTTTCATTTTCATAACAAACTGTCCTGAAGTCATTTTCACCCCCCCCATATTTTCAGTATTTTGTTGTCTTCCTCCCAGCTAGGACTTTTCCGAAATGCAAAGTCCAATAACTATATATATATTTAAGCAATATTATTCTATTAAATGTGATCTTGAGAGTACATAATATTTTCTGTGGTATTCAGTATTTTGTATGAAGTATTTTTAAGAGGTAACCATTTAAGGGGTAGCTTTTTCCACACAAAAGGTGGTGGGTGTATGAAACAAGCTGCCAGTGGAGCTTGAGGCAGGGACCATCCCAACATTTAAGAAACTGTTAGACATGGATAGGGCAGGTTTGGAGGTTTCTTTTCTTTCTCTCCCTCCCCCTCTTTCTTTTCTTTCTCTCCCTCCCCCTCGCTCTCTCTCCCTCACTCTCCCCCTCTCCCTCCCCCATTTCTCCCTCCCACCTCACTCTCCCCCTTGCTCTCTCCCCTCTCTTTCTCCTTACTCTTTGCCCCCTTCTCTTTCTCTCTCTTTCCCCCTCTCTCCTCCATCTTCCCCCTCTCTCCATCTTCCCCCTCTCTCTCTTCCCTCTCTCTCTTCTCTCTCTCCCTCTCCCCTCCCCGCTGTCCCCCCCCCTCCCCCCTTCTCTCTCCCCCTCTCTGTCTATCCCCCGTCTCCTTCCCCTCTCTCTCTCCGCCTCCCTTGGAGAGTCGCTGTCCCTTCGGCACAGAGACTCTCACGGCAGCGGCGCAATGCTTCCGACGCCTCCGACGGCCCGGGACTCACTGGTGCTGCTCCACGGCTGGAGCTGCAGCAAGCGACTCGCCAGCCCCGCAAAAACTCGCATCTGTCCCGCCGCAGGTTCTGCTTCCATCCCTCCCTCAGCCCCGGCTCGCCAACACCCGTGGCCCATGCAGTTTATCTGAGTTTTGAAATGTTCGTTGATCCCAGAATTTCTCACGACAGAGCGTGAGAAATTTGTGATCAGCATGAGGGCGTGAGAATTTCTCGAAATGAGTGAGTCTCACGCTCAAAGCGTGAGAGTTGGCAGCCCTGGAATCTACAAGCTGATGATTGCAGTACAGTCCATATTCTTAATTTAAAATAAATGCCATTAATAAAAATAAATGCACGAAATATGAAAACTGCATGGCTCATGGTGTTATTGGATCTTATATGTTTGTAGTGTGAGCACCTTCTATGTACAGAACAGATCATCTCCTGGGATGATACAAACTTCATGCGTCCTTCATGCGTCAGAGCTCAACCACTTCCCCACCTATTGCACTGTTGAAGCGTGAACAGATGGACAAAAGCAATGCTGATTCAGTTAAGGGCCTGTCCCACTAGCATGCGACTGCATGCGGTGAGCGCGACCAAACCGGCAGCGGGGGCCGCGCGGAGGTCGAGTGATCCCCGTACAGAGCCGGTCCCACCAGCATGCGCCTGCATGCGGCGAGCGCGACCAAACCGGCAGCGGGGGCAACGCAGAGGTCGGGTGTGTGGCGCGACGTGGCGCGAAGTGGCACAAAGTTGGAGCGAAGTCCATGGTAAGTTCGCAAGGACAGAGAGGGACACACAGAGAGGGACACGGAGGCACACAGAGAGAGGGACACGGAGGCACACAGAGGGGCTCGGAGGCACACAGAGAGGGGCACGGAGGCACGACATCGAGGCGGTGCGTAATACGTCGAGGCAGTTGCGGGCCGACAGGCCGTTGGCGCGCGGAATTTTTGAACACGCTCAGTTTTTCAGAGCCCCGCTAGATGTCGGGACCAGCTCCGCACAACTCCGTGCGGCTCCGGCGATCGAAGTGGGACCGGCCCCGGGAGGCCAGACGGATCAAGCGACCACGTTAGGTCGTGCTCGCCGCATGGTGTGGCATGCTGGTGGGACAGGCCCTTTATGCCTCTTGCAGCGTTGCGTGGGAACAGTTGCGGAACACTAGAATATTTTGATTACTCAAGCGCGGGGCCCAATTGGAAGCAATTGGTCCAATCGGCTTAAGGCCAGCCCTGCATGAAAGGCCTTAAGTGAGTGGACATGAACCAGTCTGAGGAAGGGGCACGACCCGAAACGTCACCCTTCATTCTCTCCAGAGATGCTGCCTATCCCGCTGAGTTACTCCAGCATTTTGTGTCTATCTTTGATTTTAACCAGCAGATGAAGATCTTTCCTGCACAATAAGAAACCTAAACCTACTAGAAAGGCCGAAGGGCCTGATTCCAGGCTGTATAACTCGATGACTCTCTGATGTGAAGGGCCGGTGTTATTCCTTGTGTGTGGGGGGATTCCTGTGAGAAGGGGAGTGGTCCAACGGACCGAAGTTGTGGAGGGAATGGTGTCATCAAAGGAGGAAGGGAGATGGCAGGCAAAGTGAGGGGAGGGGTTAGTCCGGAGGGGCTTTCCTGAGGGAGATACCACGAGGGAGGGGGTCAAACTGGTGGAGGGGATTTGTTCCCTGAAGGAGAACTCAGTGAAAGCCAAGGTGGGTGGGGGGGGGGGGGGGGGGGGGGGGGGGGGGGGGGGGGGGGGGGGGGGGGGGGGGTGGGGGGGGGGGTGGAGGACTGAGATGGGGTGAGGATGTCTTCAAGGGGAGAGATGGACTGAGATGTGGGGTGGGTGTTTTCTCAGGAGACACTGGAAAGAGGGATGAGGCTGGGGGATTGAGGGAAAGTGCTGGAGGGATGGGCTGAGATAGGGGTGGGTATTACCTGAGGTGAGATACAAGGGAGAGGGTGAGGAAGGGAGAATGAGGGGAGGTACTGGGAGGCACAGGCTGAAATGCGGATGGGGGTTTCTCGAGAGGGGATGCTGGGTTTGATGGGAGATACTGAGAGGTTCGGGCTGAAATGGCAGTGTGTGTTTCCCGATGGAAAGGGATGGGTTGGGTGGGCAGGAGTTCCTGCTGGCTCCAGGGGTCTGTGGTACTGATCTGGATCGGTGAGCCACATAGAGGGTGGGTGTAGAGGGGGAGCCCATGACATATCGGGAGCAGCTGCAACAGAAGCCTGACACCACCCAGGACACAGCAACCGCTGTTCAACCACTCCCTGTCTCCACACCCGGGGTCTCAGCAGGGCAGGGGTCCAGCAGATGTGGTGAGGAGCTTGATGCTGGAGTGGTGCTCTGGGTGGGTGGGCACGGTGTGGGAAGGGGTACGAGAAGTTGGCTGAAGTGAGTGAGTTCACCATCAGGCGTAGCTTCTGTCAGCCCCCATCTCCACTGACATCCCCTCTCCATCGCTCAGCCGCCTCCCATATCCAGCATGGATGCGGTGGTATGTGAGAACCCCAGTGCCCATCCACACATGCAGGTCACCCCTCACTCCATCACTGGGATGATCCCCACCACTTCCCAAAGCCCCTCTGCTTCAGGGCACCAGTGTATCCGGTAATGTGAAGGGTGGGGTCCCAGACAGCAAGGAGTTGCTGCCCATGATCTGTGTGGCACCAGGGAGGCCACGTCTGATGGAGCTGGTGGATCTCCAGTTTGAGCGGTTAAACAAGAGTCAAAGGTTAATGGGGGTCAGCAATCAAGGTGGTCCCAGCATTACTGCATCATCAGGGGATGCTGTGGAGTTGATTCCATCCATGTGAGTGACCCCAGTAAATGAGGTGAACTTGTCTCCCATCTCCTCACTCCCCTGAGCTGCAGTTTCTACAGGTGCACAGTAGAGAGCTTGCTGACCGGTTGCATCGTGGCTTGGTTCGGCAACTTGAGCGCCCTGGAGAGGAAAAGACTACAAAAAGTAGTAAACACTGCCCAGTCCATCATCGGCTCTGACCTTCCTTCCATCGAAGGGATCCAACACAGTCGCTGCCTCAAAAAGGCTGGCAGCATCATCAAGGACCCACACCACCCTGGCCACACACTCATCTCCCCGCTGCCTTCAGGTAGAAGGTACAGGAGCCTGAGGATTGCAACGACCAGGTTCAGGAACAGCTACTTCCCCACAGCCATCAGGCTATTAAACTTGGCTCGGACAAAACTCTGAACAATATCTGTTATTTGCACTTTATCAATTAAATTTATTAATTCATAAGTGTATTTACGTATATAATGGTATATGGATGGACACACTGATCTGTTTTGTAGTCAATGCCTACTATGTTCTGTTGTGCTAAGCAAAGAAAGAATTTCATTGTCCTGTCAGGGACACATGACAATAAACACTTTTGACTTTGAGTTTGTCCCTGTCCCTGTCCAACCAGTCACTCGGGTTTCATACAATGGGCCTGGGCTGGAAAGTCCCCAGAAGTGAAACCAGGAACCAACAGAAACCACAAATTGTTGGAGCAACTCAAATTTCTGGGTCAGACAGTAGCTGGGGAGGGAATGTAAAGGTGATGTTTCAGTCTGATGAAGGGTTCTGACAAGAAACGTCAACGACCATTCCCTCCCCTGAAGCTGCCTGGTCCGCTGCCAGCGATCCTCCAGAGCTTTGTGTTTTGCTCAAGATCCAATCATCTGCAGTTCCTGGCGTCGATCCACAGAAACTATTGACCCCATGTCATGTTTTTCTTTTTCCTACCAGTATTGTCCAATCACAGGCTGAGACCCACATGCGTCATCAGTTGCCGGGTGAACTGCACTGTTGGTGGAGCTGATTTGTCCCAGTGGGTGCGGGCTGACCCCCAGAGGCCAGTGGCAGAACTGCAGACGAACCCCGACCGCCCTCACTCACCAGGTCTGTGGGACACCTGCCGAGGGGGGTGATCATTCAATGACCGATCAAACCGCGCTACTTGTGAGGAGTCCACACTCCAGGACCAACTGGTTTCCACTGCTCATCGGTACTATTGCCTATGTACAAGATAGAATGGTGCACACCTGCCCGATACATGGCAAATATAGCCACCTTGAGAACACCTCACACATGATGATCATGTTTTAACCAGTTCTCGAGTGGGATTCCAAAGATCCTCTAGTATCTTTGATTGCTTCTGCGCTGCCCGTTTGGCACTGCTGGTGCTTATTGGATAGATCCAAATGTAGTTGCTTGATTTGGCCCCTCCAATCCCGATCCCTTCAGGTAATTAGACCTGATGATGAAAGGGACAGGTAATTGATTGGGCCAGTTGCCGAAGAGCATGGCCTTGCTCTTCCTGCAGTTGACTGGCTGCTACTGCTAAGACTGGTCATAGCTGCTGATCAATCTGCGGACCAACTATGGATCCCTGCGGAAGACGAGACATGTCCATGTATATGGTCCATCAGCGTTGATCTGAACCCCCACTGTCTGGCAATGTTATCTCTCTTGAGGTATCATTGGATTATCCTGGCAGCCAGTCCTTACCTCAGTGGGTACAACATATAATTCTCCGGCATTTCTGCCACCTCCAATGGGATCCCATCACTGGCCACAACTTCCCAGCTGTAGGTTAACCCGGCGAAACAGGCAGAGTTGAGCTGCATTTAGCGCTGGATTGAGCCTCTGAAGCCTCGCACATGTGTGTGTGAGTGTGCGTATGCCTGCGCAGCCTCCAAAAAATTGTGTGTCCCCTGTCCCCTCCATGTTTTGATAGCGAGTTCCGTGTCTGTCGATGACACCAAGCGCAGGCATGGCAATCGTTTCGCTGAACACCTCCGCTCAGTCCGCCTTAACCTACCTGATCTCCCGGTGGCTCAGCACTTCAACTACCCCTCCCATTCCCAATCTGACCTTTCTGTCCTGGGCCTCCTCCATTGTCAGAGTGAGGCCCAGTGCAAATTGGAGGAACAGCACCTCATATTTCGCTTGGGTAGCTTACACCCCATTGAACACTGACTTCTCTAACTTCAGATAGCCCTTGCTTTCCCTCTCTCTCTATCCCCTCCCCCTTCCCAGTTCACCCACGCGCCTTACTGTCTTCGACTACATTCTTTCATTGACCTGCCCCCTACCCTGACATCAGTCTGAAGAAGGGTCTCGACCTGTAACGTCACCCATTCCTTCTCTCCAGAGATGCTGCCTGACCCGCTGAGTTACTCCAGCATTTTGTGTCTACCCCACAACCTGTACGTCTTTGGAAGTAGGAAGACACCGGAGCACCCAGAGCAAACCCACGTGGTTACTGGGAGAATGTACAAACTGTACAGAAAAGCACACACAGTCAGGATTGAACCCAAGTCTCTGCCGCTATAAGGCCGCAACTCTACCACTGTGCTGCCCGCTTACTGACCATGTGGGGTGGAAGATTGTAACCTTCACGTGGTCCGTCCTGTTTCGACTAATGCAATCAACTCGACGTGCACAAACGGAAGATCAAATAGAACAAGTTGTCCAACAACTTTAGGCCGTGCACGCCACACGAAAGAAGAAGAAGTGACCATGTACTTTGTTTCTTTGCAGAACCTGATGCAGTCACACATGAGTTTGGCCATCAGGATAAGGGTGATGATGGGTATGCGTTCTCCCCATTGCCAGAGAACTTATACAGCATAACTCTGGGACTCATTTATTTTGATCCCAGACTGCCAGGGGGCAGAGGAGTGGCAGTCTGCTACCTGTTGGATGGACTGTCGGGCCTGTTTGGCAGCTCCATGAGCCACAGAGCTTACTGCGTGGAAACAGGCCGTGGGTGGTCTTCCAATCCACTCCCCCGGAGGGTGGTCCCTCTCACCTCCCTCTTCTCCCATGAGGGTGGTCCTTCCCGCAGCAATTCCCCTGATCCCTATTGGCAGAGTGGGGTCCCTGTGGCCTAAGTCTCCACCCCTGCAGCTCCACAGTGGGTCAGGGGCTTCAATGGGAGCTTGGTCTGGGAAGAGTGGTGCTGGTCTCTGGCACCTATGGGGTTTTCTGTCAGTGCCCAGCAATTGGTGCAGAGAGGGGTCCAGGCACCCTGAGGGAAGGTGCCCACTGTCCTTGTGAGGGGGGTGGCAGTGTTTCCACTTCCTTCCCAGTGTGATCCTCACATGGGCTCGGTTCTGTGTTTCCTCTCTCTCTGATCCCAGAGCTCAACTACCTATCGCACTGTTAGCTCAAAACAGCCACTCACCACTGGAGCAGACACTCCCCACTGGGGGCAGACACTCTCCACTGGGGGCAGACACTCTCCACTGGGGGCAGACACTCTCCACTGGGGGCAGACACTCTCCACTGGGGGCAGACACTCTCCACTGGGGGCAGACACTCTCCACTGGGGGCAGACACTCCCCACTGGAGCAATTTAAACCAGCATCTGAAGTTATTTTCCTACACAATAAGAAACCTAAACCTACTTGAAGGCCGAAGGACCTGATTCCAGGCTGTATAACTGATGATTCTCGATGTGAAGGGCCAGTGTTATTCCTTGTGTGTGGGGGGATTCCTGTGAGAAGGGGAGTGGTCAAACGTTGTGGAGGGAATGGTGTCATCAAAGGAGGAAGGGAGATGGCAGGTAAAGTGAGGAGAGGGGTTAGTCCAGAGGGGCTTTCCAGAGGGAGATACCACAAAAAAGGGGGTGAAACTGGTGGAGGGGATTTGTTTCCTGAAGGAGAACTCAGCGAAAGCCGGGGGGGGGGGGGGGGGAAGGACTGAGATGGGGGTGGGTGTTTTCTGAGGAGACACTGGAAAGAGAGATGAGGCTGGGGAATTGAGGAAAAGTGCTGGAGGGACGAGGTGAGATAGGGGTGGGTATTTCCTGAGGTGAGAAACAGGGGATAGCGTGAGGAAGGGAGAATGAGGGGAGGTACCGGGAGGCACAGGCTGAAATGTGGATGGGGGTTTCTCGAGAGGGGATGCTGGGTGTTTGAAGGATATACTGAGAGGTTTGGGCTGAAATGGCAGTGTGTGTTTCCCGATGGAAAGGGATGGGTTGGGTGGGCAGGAATTCCTGCTGGCTCCAGGGGTCTGTGGTACTGATCTGGATCGGTGAGCCACATGGTGGGTGTAGAGGGGGAGCCCATGACACATCAGGAGCAGCTGCAACAGAAGCCTGACACCACCCAGGACACAGCAACCGCTGTTCAAACACTCCCTGTCTCCACACCCGGGGTCTCAGCAGGGCAGGGTCCAGCAGATGTGGTGAGGAGCTTGATGCTGGAGTGTTGCTCTGGGTGGGTGTACACAGTGTGGGAAGGGGTACGAGAAGCTGGCTGAAGCGAGTGAGTTCACCGTCAGACGGAGCTTCTGTCAGCCCCCATCTCCACTGACATCCCCCCTCCATCGCTCAGCCGCCTCCCATATCCAGCATGGATGCGGTGGTATGTGAGAACCCCAGTGCCCATCCCCACATGCAGGTCACCCCTCACTCCATCACTGGGATGATCCCCACAACTTCACAAAGCCCCTCTGCTTCAGGGCACCAGTGTATCCGGTAATGTGAAGGGTGGGGTCCCAGACAGCAAGGAGTTGCTGCCCATGATCTGTGTGGCACCAGGGAGGCTACGTCTGATGGAGCTGGTGGATCTCCAGTTTGAGCGGTTAAACAAGAGTCAAAGGTTAATGGGGGTCAGCAATCAAGGTGGTCCCAGCATTACTGCATCATCAGGGGATGCTGTGGAGTTGATTCCATCCATGTGAGTGATCCCAGTAAATGAGGTGAACTTGTCTCCCATCTCCTCACTCCCCTGAGCTGCAGTTTGTCCTTGTCCAACTATTCACTCGGGTTTCATACAACGGGAACTGGGCCTGGGCTGGAAAGTCCCCAGAAGTGAAACCAGGAACCAACAGAAACCACAAATTGCTGGAGCAACTCAGTGGGTCAGACAGTAGCTGGGGAGGGAATGTACAGGTGATCATTCAGTCTGATGAAGGGTCCTGACAAGAAACGTCAACGACCATTCCCTCGCCTGAAGCTGCCTGATCCGCTGCCAGCGATCCTCCAGAGCTTTGTGTTTTGCTCAAGATCCAATCACCTGCAGTTCCTGGCGTCAATCCACAGAAACTATTGACACCATGTCATGTTGTTTTCTTTAGCAGTATTGTCCAATCACAGGCTAAGACCCACATGCGTCATCAGTTGCCGGGTGAACTGCGCTGTTGGTGGTGATTTGTCCCAGTGGGTGCGGGCTGACCCGCAGAGGCCGATGGCAGAACTGTAGACGAACCGCGACCGCCCTCACTCACCCGGTCTGTGTGACAACCATGGCCGTCTTGCCAGGGAGGGGTGGGGGGGGGCAGTGGCAGACCTACATTTTTGGGGCCCTGAAGCTTGAACTGTTTTGGGGGCCCCTTCGCAACCAGCAACGAGGTCTGGGTAAGCGCTGTTATCTTCTTCAATAGGGTTGTTCCACGACAGACTGGCGAGGAGTTCAGGGGACAAAATGCTCCTGCATTTTCAATAAATTGAAAGTGATTCTCAAGCTTTCTGTTAGTTTACATAACAGAAGCTTGGAATTTTTCGAACACATAAGCAGTAAAATAACTCCCAAAAGATATATATATTTCATGAAATAGACAATAGACATTTCTATGATAATTCACAATCTAGCCAATTCCTGCCTTCTTCCCATATCTCTGGACTTTGCTATCTTTCAGAGCTCTATCTATCTTTCTCTTGAAAGCCTCCAGAGAATTGGCCTCCACTGCCGATCCACTCTTGGAGATAGCGGAGTCAGCCACGATCACATTGAATGGTGGTGCTGGCTTGAAGGGCCGAATGGCCTACTCCTGCACCTATTGTCGATTTATAACTCTGTGTGAAAAAGTATTTCCTCATCTCCGTTCTAATTGGCCTACCCCTTATTCTTGAACTATGGCCCCTGGTTCTAGACTCTCCCAGCTTTGGAAACATGTTTCCTGTATCTAGCGTGTCCAAACCCTTAATAACCCTCATACAGCTAAAAAAAATCTTTACAAAAAATGTTACCGAAAATGTCTCTTTGCCCAGCACTGAGTTGAAAAAAAAACTGTTTTCACCCAGACTTGTGAATTTATGGAATTCTCTGCTGCAGAAGTTAGAGGTCTCGTCTCCTTCAGCAGAACCTGCCTCCCTTCCTGAGCTCAGACATCCACTTCTCCTCACCTCACCTACGCTCACTGCCCCTCACCTACACCTCGGCTAATCCCCTCGCCTTGACGATGTGAGGGATAAAGTGATTAAACCCCATTAAAGTAAGGAGTTTTAAAGAGAATTCGAACTGAGAGGGGACGGAGAGAGGGTTCTGACACAGCTGTGTCTGAAGGTTACCAGACCCATCCTTGAGTCTTTGAGTAAGAAGTAATAGCATTGTATAGCGGTAGAAGGGAGTGATGTAGAGAGATCCCTATCAGTGGAATGGAGTGATAGATGGGACCCTTGTCACTATAGCTTAGCTTTAGTACTGATATAGGAGAACTGAGAGGGTTCACTAGGAGGTGAGTGAAACTAGGGTAGGTCATGAGCAACTGAGCAATTGCTTAATAGAAAATAATGAATATTACAACACACCCCTGGTCAAGAAACTGCTCATTACCAGTGAACATGTTTGAACATGCGATGTATGATATGGGAGGTAGCGGAGGGAATGTACGGTGGGATGTACCTACAGATTGTGCACCTCAGACCCTGATTGGAGAAGGGTCCGGAGGGGAGGTTGAATGTAAAATTCTGTGTATAAAGGGGGATGACTTCTTTGGCTTCGGTGTGTCTCGACTTGGAGAGGCACCTGGGTCTGCAGAGTCGTGAGGAATAAAGAACTCTTGCTTCCAAGATTTAGTCTTTGAGCAGTGATTGTGAGCACAAAAAGCGTATCTCACAAATTGGGGGTCGTCCGGGATCGCCAACTCTTTCTCCGGCTGCTTGGTGGAGGCAAAGAAGGAGGGGAAGGTGCACCCTGCTGATTTCAGCAGTCTCTGATAACTCCTTGCTTGCCATCAGCAGTTTGATGTGAGTGATATTCGGTTGGAAAGACTCGGGGAAGCAAGAGGGGGTGTAAGGTGAATAGGTACGGGACGGTTTCGAGCGATTCTTGTGCACAGGACCCAGGTAAGAAAAGCGACTATTAAGTATTGCCTGGGCGACCGGGGTCTGTCGGACGGGAATAGTCCGACGAGACAATGGAAACCGGAACGGGAAAAGTAAGGGTCCGGGGAAACAGGATGAGGCTCATACTGATATGGAGCCGAACATTCCGCCCGATAGTCCGTTGGGGTGAATGTTGCATGGATGGGGTGAAGGGAACACCCGGGGTAAGAGTAAGGAAACTATGATAAAGTTTTGTTACTTTGAGTGGCCAAAGGAGCCTATTCGAGGGAGCGCAGTGTGGTGGCCGCGGTTGGGTTCAAATGAGGACTGGGTGAGACAGGCGTTGGATGTTTTTGTGAATGAAAGAGAAACGCCGAATCAAATAGAAAAGGAATATGCCCAGTGCTGGAAACCCAATAATGGGATGTTTCCGTTAAAGACGGAAAGAGAGCAGGATGAACCTGACTGGCCACCAATTGGTGATGATCACCTACGGCGACTGCCCCCACCATATGAATCCCAGCCCCCAAATATACCCCCATCAGTGCCGGCTGCATCTGCCCAGGAGGTCCCACTAAGCCAGAGCGGATCGGCAGTAAACCTGTCCGCTCTTGTCTCAGAAGAGACAGATAATAGAGAATTACAGAAAGTAGAACGTGAAGGAGAGAGCCAGTCAGATAAGGAAGTTGGAAAATGTAGGTTGCTTGGCTTCTATAGATTTCTTTTCAGTAAAGTTAATTTGGAAAATTGTTAGTCGTATGTATTTAAACTAGGAATTGGAATTTGGGAATTGTAGGGGGAATGGGTTGAACAAAATTAGAAATAAGTTAATTGCTGAACAACAAGCAGCTTTTATGGCTTGTTTAGATAAACATTCTGGTTGGAGAAGGGTAATAAATTAATGGGCCCCAGGGAAAAAAAAAAGGAGTTGGCAGACAATGATGTCAATAATGGGAAGTTTGTTTACTTCAGAAGAAAGACAGATGGTCAGACAGGCAGGAGAAGGGGTTACAGGCTCAAGCGGGAGCAGCAGATGCAGGAGCAGTAAAATATCCAATTACTGCGCCGGATTGGAGTAACCAAACAGAAGAAGTATGAGAGATCTCAGGGAGATAATAATCAAGGGAATCAGAGAAGCCGTTCCCAAGGGACAGAATTTCGAACGGGCTTTTGAAAATCAGCAGAACAAGGATGAACCTACGACAGTGTTCTTACAAAGGTTGAGGAGGAATGTCCAGCAGTATTCGGGGATAGACCCTGATTCAGACGCAGGTCAGCAGTTGCTAAAGGTTAATTTTGTAACCAAATCATTAGAAAGAAACTGGAAAAATTGGAAGATTAGAATGACAAACCATTGAATCAATAGTTAACAGAGGCTCAAAAGGTATATGTAAGACGGGATGAGGGAAAACAGAAGGGAAAGGTAAAAATGATGTTGCAAGCAGTACAGCAAGGAGTACAGAAGGGGGGAATCGAAGGTGATAGAAGGCCGGGTGCTCATGGAGACCGGGGAAGGGGAAGCGGTAGTATTAGAGGACGAGGAAGAGGTGAATGGAGGGACCGAAGTTGGGGTCCCCGGGAAAACAAGGAACAAGGATCAGGAGGGTGGTACACGGGGCCATCCTGGTGTTACTATTGTAACGAGGAGGGTCATTTCAAGAGGGAATGTCCCAGGCTACGACGGGAGGTGCAGTCGTACACACTCATGGAGGAAGAATAGGGAAGTCGGGGGTCCTGTTCCCTGGGGTGTATGGGATAGACACGGGAACCTCTGGTAAAGTTAAAATTAGGACCCCAGGGAGAGGATATGGTATTTATGGTAGATTCGGGAGCAGAGAGATCGAGTGTAACTAAGGTACCGGAAGGAATGAGATTGGGTGAAAAACAAGTTAGAATCTCAGGGGTAGAAGGGAAAGTGATGACATTACCCGAGGTAGAAGGGGTGGTGGTAAAATATGAGGATCGAGAAGTCAGTGGAAGATTCTAAAAGGAAGGTGAATAAATTTGCAAAGGAGGATAAACTATCTGAGAAGTAAGACATTGAGTTTAGAATGAGAAAGAAGGCAGATCAGAAAGGATAAAAGTGGGAAGCAGAGGGATAAATTGATGAGACTGCTTTAGAAAGAAAGAGCGTGAAAAAGGAGAGACAATGTTGTCAGTAACAATAGACCTAGTTGAAAAGTCTGAAATAAGTGATGCACCGACACACAGTGAGTCCTATGACAGAGCCAAACAGGGGCCAGAGATTCCATGCCAATAATAAATATATTTGGGAGAGTGTTTTCTCAAATGCCCTATCGGGAGTGAAATAAATCTGGATCTAAGCCCAGACAAGGCTAGTAAGGAGATAGGTAATGGATAAGGTGTGTTGGGGATGTGAACAGGTACGATAATCAGGAAATAATAATAATAATAATAATGATAATAATAATATTAAGATAATGGTGAACATAGCTATGGCAAGAACATTCAGAAGAGGTAAATAAATATACACCTAGGCTAGGATGCGGCAGCGTTTTAAATACTAGCGCCGTGTTTTTAATCAGATGTTGTAGGCAGATTTGGAAGGTGTTGATATAGTATGTGAATGATTTGTTGGTTTGTTCCACAAGTGAGGAGCAATGTGAGAGAGAGACATTGTAATTATCTTGGAAAAAAGGTGGCACAGGAGGTCATGATGTATCAAGGAAGAAGTTTTTGTTTTGTCAGCAGCAGGTAGAATATTTTGGACGAGTAATATCTAAAGAAGTAAAAGCTATAGCGCAGGATCAAATTGGAAGCTTGCCTGCAATCTTGCTTAGCTCAATTGGCAGAAATTAAGGCTTTAAGAGCAGCATATGTACATGGAGTCTGGCACATGTTTGGGAGCAGTAGGGAAACAGAAAGCTTTGAGAAAAGCAACGGAGACCCCATGCAAAGTTAGCAGTGTCCCCCCTATGAAATGTTGCTTGGGTTACCTTATTTGGGAAAGATGGAAGGAATACCCACCATAGAGGGCAGTGATGTATTCTTAAGGAATTATTTACTGGCAGTATCTCGTTCCCTTACAGAATTAAAAGCTAAAGGACTATTGGCTCAAAGACCACCACTCGACTTTCCGATACATGCTGTAAAGGCCGGGGCGACTGGGTACTGGTCAAGAATTGGAAGGAGGAGAAAACTCCAGCCCCAGGTGTGGACCGGCCCATACCTAGTATTACTGACAACCGAGACAGCAGTACGAACAAAAGAAAAAGGGTGGACCCACGCAATCCGGGTTTAAAGGACCCCCGTTTGATCCACCGCCCCTGATGAGGGGAACAGTGGATGGTGAAGCCAGTAAACAAAACCCCTAACAGTAATTTAAAAAAAAGAATTGAATGTATAACTGACAGTATGAAGGGAGCAGTCATGGTATTGTTTGCTTTGTATGTAATTGTGGTAAAAAGTATTAATAATTGTGAAAAAAGGTAAAAACATCCTATCAGATATGGAGGGCGGATAACCAATCATTTACGTATCATTCCATGTGAACGATGCATGCTATAAACGTGAGGGACAAGAACCAATTGTGAAGAGGAGGGAAAGGAGTATTTGATGGTAAGGCAATAGGGGGTATTAGGGAAGTTTGGGCCCGTTACCTGCCCAAGGGGAGAGAGATGGGTTTGTGTAGCCAAGGCAGGACAGTTAGGTTTCCCTTTTCAGATCGTAAAATGGGCAATAGATAAGATGAAGGAGGAAGTAATAAAAGAGTTTACAGAAGTAGTAGTCACTAAGCCTCCCCCTCTCCCACCTACTCAGCCTCAATTGCACCAGACACTGTACGAAGAGATAAAAAAGCAGATTGAGATCCTGAAGGAGAAAAAAAACCTGTTTGTGGACTTGGCCCTCCGGATAGCTGGAATCCTGAATGTGACTGACTGCTGGGTCTGTGGCGGACCACTGATGAGTTCACGTTGGCCGTGGAGAGGATCCATTATTGAAGTATGGGACCTGATGGAGTGGAACCTGAAAGTTGGACAAGACCGAGATCCCCAGGCATGGGTCCTGACAGACGCTCCGGTAGGGACTGAGTGTATCGCTAGGCCCTGGGCAAAGGATGCCGTCCTAGTAGGCAGCAGCCCCTGCCAGCGCATCGTCACCCAGTGGCCAAATCAGTCCCGAGTGTGGTGGCCAGAAGAGCCTAAATGGTATCCAACTAAGAAATACGGGAAAAACTGCGCTATCTGGATGAAGGACTGTTATGGATATGCGAATACAAGGCATACTCGGTGTTACCGATAAATTGGAGTGGGACTTGTTTTATTGGACTGGTACAACCTGGATTTTTCCTGTTAAACACCAAAGAAGGCCGGTCGTTAGGAACACCCGTATTTGATGACCTATATCGGAAAAAGAGGAAAATAGACATTGGAGAATGGAAAGATGATGAATGGCCACCAGCAAGAATCATCTCATACTACGGACCAGCCACTTGGGCACAGGATGGATCCTAGGGCTACCGAACACCCAGTATACATGTTAAAACCGGATCATAAGGCTTCAGGCAGTACTGGATGGTAATTACCAACCAAACTGCGGGGGCACTGGAGATGCTGGCCAAAAGCAGCAGACGCAGATGTGAGCAGCGATATACCAGAACAGGTTAGCCCTAGATTACCGCCTGGCAGAAGAAGGAGGGGTATGGCGGGAAATTCAACCTCTCTAATTGCTGTTTGAAACATCGATGATAATGGAACAGGCAGTGATGGACATATCAGAAGGGATCCGTAAGTTGGCACATGTTTCCACTACAAAAGTGGAATTCGATTATGGAAACCCAATGGTGGGATTCCATCCTCGGAGGAACATGGTGGAAGAACGGTGGGACTCGTGTTTTCTATGTGCATTGGCTGGACTGACCTTTATCCCCTGTTGCATCCCTTGTTTTAGGGAACTTATTACCAGAAGTATCAGTCAGATGCAGGCTGTAGTCATGCCTATGGGAGAGAAAGGGGAAAATACAGAAAATAATGATAATGCGGCCAGGGGAGGTCCATGTCTACAGGAAAAGAAGATTAGGGACAATGTTATGTCAATTCGAGTTGAGGGAACTTGAAATGGGGGTTTAATCAGTATATGCGTAGCAAAGAAAAAGGCGAGGATTGTGAGGGATTAAAGTGATTAAATCCCATTAAAGTAAGTGAGTTTTAAAGAGAATTCGAACTGAGAGGGGCCGGAGAGAGGGTTCTGACACAGCTGTGTCTGAAGGTTACCAGACCCATCCTTGTGTCCTTGAGTAAGTAGTAATAGCATTGTATAGCAGTAGAAGGGAGTGATGTAGAGAGATCCCTATCAGTGGAATGGAGTGGTAGATGGGACCCTTGTCACTATAGCTTAGCTTTAGTACTGGATATAGGAGAACTGAGAGGGTTCATAGGAGGTGAGTAAAACTAGGGTAGGTCATGAGCAACTGAGCATGCTTAATAGAATAAATGAATATTACAACACACCCCTGGTCAAGAAACTGCTCATTACCATGAACATGTTTGAACATGCGATGTATGATATGAGAGGTGCGAGGGGATGTACGGTGGGATGTACCTACAGATTGTGCACCTTAGACCCTGATTGGAGAAGGGTCCGGAGGGGACGTTGAATGTAAAATTCTGTGTATAAAGGGGGATGACTTTTTTGCCTTCGGTGTGTCTCGACTTGGAGAGGCACCCGGGTCTGCAGAGTCGTGAGGAATAAAGAACTCTTGCTTCCAAGATTTAGTCTTTGAGCAGTGATTGTGAGCACAAAGCGTATCTCACAACGATACCTCACTACCAAACTTCCCACACCTAAACCGCGCCTCAACTAAACCGTATCTCATAAAACCTTGCCCCTCAAATAAACCTCATACCTCACCTCACACCTTAACCCTGAACTCAACTTAACCCCACCTCAACTTAACCTCCCACCTCACACTTAATCCGCCTCGATTAATCGCCGCCTCTCCCGCTCCTGCTATTTATAGCCCCCCCCCCCCCGCCCCCCACGGTCGTTGACAGCGCCTCACGTGAGCAGAACGGCTTCAACCAGGGGGCGGGGAAGAGATTGGCACAGGCGCATTGCCGAGAGACCACTGACGTTGACCGTGGGCTGTCTTCCAGATTTAATTTAAATTGGAAGAATATGTTTCTGGGGCCCATCTGGGATTAAGGGCCCTGAAGCTTAAGCTTCATTAGTTTCATAGTAGATCCGGCCCTGCGGGGGGGCGGGGGGGAATAATTAAATGAAAGAACAAATGGCGCTACTTGCCCCACAGTTGAGGAGCAGCTGGTTTTCACTGCTCATGGATACTATTGCCTATGTACAGGACAGAATGGTGGACACCTGCCTGGCCGCAGAAGCATATTCTTCTAATTTAAATCTGGAGGACAACCCATTCTTGTCCATCGGCAAGAATGAGACAATAGACAATAGGTGCAGGAGAAGTCCATTCGGCCCCCCTTTGTCGAGAAAGAGAAAGAACCGCCATTCACTGTGATCATGGGCTGATCATCCCCCAATCAGTACCCTGAAGATAGATGACATTGCCAGACAGTGGGGTTCAGATCAAAGCAATGGACATGTTTTGTCTTTTGCTGGGATCCATAGTTGGTTGCAGATTGATTAGCAGCTTTGACCAGTCTTAGAGCTGGCACTGGCAGCCAGAGTCAACCGCAGGAAGTGCAAGGTTATGCTCGTCACAAAACTGGCCAATGTACTGCTTGTCCTTTTCACCATCAGGTTCTGATTACCTGAAGGGATCTGGTGTGGAGGGGCCAAAAACAAGCAACTACATTGGATGGATGCCGATAAGCACCTCCTTGCAGCGCTAAACAGGCAGCTCAGAAGCAATTGCTCCACTCGAGAACTGGTTAAAACTTGGTCACCATGTGTGAGATGCTCTCAAGATGGCTATATTTGCAGCAGGTATGGCCTGTCCCTGCACCCATGTCCTGGCAATCACCTGGGCTGTCTTCCAGTTCATCTGACGACCAAAAATGGAGCAGATCCAAAGGTGACAATGCACAAATTCACAGACATTGGGACAAAATCACACCCAACATCTCCCTCATCCAGGCTGTGCATAGATCCAAAGCATGTGGGCACCAAATGTTACCTGTCCCTAGTGTGGCAAAGGATGGGCCCAGCGTCATTGTTGCTCAATGCCACAGTTAAACTGGACACTGCCACACCACCTTTGTCCTTTGTTGGAAAGGTTCTTCAGGACCAATCATATTTGACCACAAAGTGCTGTGGTTAGTGTGGTAACATCCAAGCATCAAGACTTTGTTTGGCAGGCTTTGAGAGGGGTCCTCCAGTCACATCCTTCCTCTTGAGTCTTATTCCTGATGCACACTGTCCTTGGGAAAGCTGCTATGCTTATGTCTGTTGCCCACCTCTTTACAGAGAAAATTGCAAGGGTCCTGGTCAGGTTTCATCCTAAACAGTCTCGTATCATATGACTCCTCTCCTGAATTAATGGCTGTTTTCAGGGATGCATTTGGAGACGGACATCAAGTGCTGCTGGATGACCATCACTTCAGTGAAAGGCACTCCTTGGTCTGCCTGAAATTTGTTGAACACCTAGCACAGCAAGCTGTCTGCAAGAGAATGTTGCCGACTGAACTTTTTCAGACTGTAGAATTGTCTGCTGAGAGACTCTGTGAAGCTAGATCAGCCATCACAATGCCATGATGGGGAAGGGCCACCGTCAAAGTGTCTTCCGCTGCTGGACATTGAGAGGATGAGTCCAGTGGAAACTCCCCTCAAGTAAGGGAAAGGACATCACTCTAGGGAGTCCCATGAATGGCAATGGGCAATGCGTGAAGAGAAAGAGGTGCTAACACTACTTGTTGAATGCATAGACAATGAAAATTACAAAGAGTTTTGTAAATATTTGTATATTTTAAAAAAAATCACAAATTAAGGTTATTTTTGAAATTAAAACAAAGTACTTGGCAAAGGCATTGTACTTCCTATGCTGATGTTTGCATTGTTCTCAAATGCAGAATACTTGACTGCGCAAACTGTAATAGTGGGGGACAGAATTTGTGCTCAATCCCTGACTCTCAATATCACAACAGAACTATCCAATGTACTTGTCTGACATTTAGTTGCTTGCAGATTCCCTATTTCCCCCCTTACCTGTTTCACTCTTGCTTCTAAATAGTTTCTTGGTAATGTTCTTTCAATTCTCATATTTAATTGTGAATTAATAATTAATATTACAGCTTCAATGTTACTGCTCACATTATACCTTATATGTTGCAGATTAGATATGCTCTCCTGTTGGCCATCAACTTCAGGGTGGGGCCACCACAATAACCCAGTAACTGTCATAGTCAGTGATCGGAATTCTAAAGCGCCAAACTGTGGTGGTGATGTGAGTGACTCTCACCGTTAGATCATTTCCCACACTCTTCAATGCAGAATGCACGGTCCTTGTTAAGATGCCACAGCAGCTGTAGACAACAGAGGACTCTCTTATCTATGGACTGTTCCAGGCACCACAAACCAAGTCAATTGTTCATGTATGCACAGCAGTACAGGGCAGATTATTATATTTTTTATAACAATATAACAATAAAACGAGCAACGATTAGTTTCTGTGGTCATAACTATCTGCCTCACAATATTTAGAGCATGACAGGGGTATATTTGCATTATTATATAATTACATGATGGGAGCACATCCCAACTGACAGACATCTGCTTCAATATTTCTGAGATATCAAGTGAGAACAAACCCCGAACCGACTGGGGGAAGATTCTGGGGACATCTCCAACCGCTCTCATTAGGGCCACAATGCTCTAAAATGACAACAGTACGGTGCACAAGAAGAGTGAGGTGAGTGTCAAACATGTTGGTGTACCAATGTCGTGGCGGATGAAGTGCTATAGAGGTGAGTTTATGGTGACACAATTCACCTCCTTTCTTAGCATGAACCTGGGCCCTGGTACAATATTCATGTCCACTCAATATGTCAACAGAGGTTGTGATCTGGTTGGCTCTCCACTATGCACTGGACTGTAAGGATCACTTCTACATCTAACTCATTGAAAACCATTGAACTATCTTAAATCGGACTTTACTGGGGCTTTATCTTGTGCTAAACGTTATTCGCTTTATCCTGTAACAATACTCCACTGTGGGAGCTGATTGTAAGATATGTTCAGTGTTTCTGCTGACAGGGTAGCCACAATAAAAAGCTTTTTGCTGTAATTGGTACATGTGACAATAATATTAACAAAACTAACTGAAAACCATATGGCTGGCTGCTGTTTGTATGCAAACGCGACGCAGCTCTTGTTGTCACAAAACACCATCGTCCTACGCTCTCTTATACTGGTTTCCAAGCTCAGGGTAATGGATTTACTGACAGCCCTATGCAAATGGTGTCCTTAACCATTCTCATCAACAGACCATATAGATAAGAGACTTCCTCCTCGATCATGGGTAACACAATGGGTGCGAGGGTAGAGTTGCTGCTATACTAGAGCACCAGTAAGCCCGGGTTTCGCGATCCGACACAGACGGATGCTGTCGTAGACGGGGGGGGGGGGCAAAAGGGGGGGGGGCGGGGAGGTTGTAGAAGTTCTGTGACCTGGGTGAGTTTTGTTGGTCTTTGGTTTCTTCCCTACACTCCTCAAAGAATTACAGGTTTAATTGGGCTGTTTTATAAATGTAACTAATATTGCATGTGTTGATGTGTGAGCTCTAAACGATATTAAACCAAACCATCAGCACAGGAACACGTCAGCTGTGTTTCAGTATTCCTGCTGCTACTTACTCTATTGCCGCATGACTGTGTATGTCAGACCCCAGTTTTATTCCATTTGTAAAATTCACTACAAATTACAGGGTATTAATGAGCTGAAATATAGGAGGGAGATCAATCGTCTGTTTAAATTGTTGAGAAGAAACATGTGCAGTGTGGAGAGGGTCAACAACTGCATGCTTCATGCGGTTCCCATCAAGTGCTCTCTTCTTCCTTAGGAATATGCGTAGACCACGGTTTGTCATGAATTCTCTCTTGAGACTTCTACAGCTGTGGTCTGGGTTTAGCAATTCGAATGCGTGGAATCAAGGAGTTAATAATAAGGGGTGGACACTACCCACGTCCATAAGGGTACTTGTGTCACGCCACCATCGAAGGCACTATAGGAGATCATTATAGTGCAATAATAGAATAACATTATAAGTCTCTGTAGTTTAGAGTTTACTGAGTGTACCGTGGAGAGCATTTTGACTAGTTTGCATCACTGTCTGTTCGGCAATGAATAGCCCTAGGACCTAAGAATGAGTGCAAATAATGTGGCATCTGCCCAGTCAGTCACGGATGCCACGACTCCCCTTCATCGAAAGGGATTTACGAGTCTCTTGCTCAAAAAGGCAGCCAGCATCATCAGAGAGCCGCACACCATCCTGGCCCGCACAGCTCATTTGTCACCCCTGCATCGGAAGATGGAAACAGGAGCCTGAAAACTGTTAGGTCCTAGGTTCTAGAACAGCTTCCTCCCACAGGCCTAATTAGCGATATTAAAGACACTACAACCTCAAATAAGCTCTGAAGCTACATAGACTTAGATTTGTTATTTGTGGTGCACTATGAGCAATGTTTGTTTGTTTGTATGTAACATATGTTGTGAAGTGTAGTATCTACGTACATATATATGAACTGTATAGATGTATATTTCCGTGGAGTATGTGTATATGATACACACAAATTAACTTTTGTTCTCCGTTTATTATGTTGTTTGACATGTTAGTATGTTTACCATGCCGTCTGTTTGTTGCTGTTGCAAGTAATATTTCATTGTTCCAGTTGGACTTGACTTTCGCTCAGGGTAAGAAGGTTTGTTAGGGAGGGGTGTGAGCAAAAACCAATGGATTTTCCAGGTGCAAAAACATCTTCATTGATTCACTTGTACAAAACACCAACCAAACTACGAACTATGGATCAGTATTGGTTGTACTTGGAAATGGAATAAGTCTGGAGTAAATATAAGGTGTTCGGCCAAAAAGGTTAAAAATGCAGGACCTCGAGCGTGGTATCTCTGGTTTAAAACCAGTGTCAAACGTTTTAGGGAGGGATTAGCAATATGAGTAAATGAATGGATGTAATGTGTAGCTGAAAATTTGGGGGGCAGTGGACAGGAATTCAAATTCTGTCAGTCCTTGGGATCACTTCTGCGGCCAGAGATTATCTTCTTCTTGCGAATGAAACATAAACCAAAGGAATAATTAGATCTTAAGCAGGTGGTGAGCAGCTTAGGTTATGTCTTGCGTCCCGAATGTCTGCCAGGTCCCTGAACTCCATTTGGTGGGTGGTAGGGTGGGCATGCTCTACCACGCCACCATGATGATGACGATGGTTGGCTGTGCTGTGGTTCTGCTCAGCATTTCACAGGCTGGGCTCTGGCAGAGTCCCCATCGTCACATGTTTGCATTTGTGTGAAACACCCAAACTCAGTATGAAGTCTGTTGAGGTTCACCTAATGCTCCTCTGGGGAGGTTGAGGACACTGGGCAGCTTTTATCTGGGGTGAAGTAGATGTAGCTGTGTAATGGAGATGAGGTTGCCTTTCCACTCCCTATGAACACTTGGTGGTAATTCAGTGATGCTTTTTTGCCTCAGTGTGGATGGATGCTAGGGTTGTTTTCCATGTGGAGCAAAGGGGTGACTGGACTTTAGTCGGAGTGGCCTCGGGATTGGCCTCTGCAGATAGCTGGATGGAGGAGTTGATCTGGGTCCATGGCACAACGACGATAGTGCCAGAGTTGCTGCTGTGCCTTTGATCCTGCGGCTGAATGCTCGCAGGTATAGGGGAGCTGCCTCAACTTGGAATAGTTGGAAGGCACCCGATGATAGAGTATCGCGAGGTGCTGTCAGGCTCGTGTCTACCAGGCTAGTTTTGTCAACTTCTCAACTCCTGTGGGTGCGCAGTACTCAGCGGGGCCATTACATAAGAGCTAAGTCGCAAAGGTGGAAGAGTGATAGACTGGCTCCCCACTCTGGTTTCCTGCCAGGCGTCGGATGAGGCGCTACGTGCTCATACGCTTTGTATGGGAGGGAGACAGGTTGAGCAAATGTAAGGTGAGCTGTCTAGCTTTACGCAAAGGTAAGTGGGTGTTTGTTGGAAGTCCAAGCGACTACTGTTAACGAAGACAGGCTAGTGCGACCTGTAGTCGTCCTTGTTGTTTAGATGGAATGCTGTTGACACTGATTTGCGTCGCTGATGCTTTAGATCCCACGTCGTAGGTATACTGCCAAAGTCCACAGTGTCGTTGACTCGGAGCTTTCCGATTTGTCTTCCCTCTTTGTGTCTCATCAGATCTCAGTGATATCCATATTTTCCAGCGGGTGTGTATGTGGAGGTCAGGATGTACACGTTGAAAACATATTGAAAGCCCAATGACGGATCCTGTGGGACGACCTTTCTTCAGTCTAGCATAGTACTCTGTGTCCATCACTGGTCTTAAGCACAAAGCTGCGGTTTGATATCAGCTCCATGATGTAGCGCACGGCGCCCGTTCATGCAGCACCCGAAGTAGCTTTGCAGGTTGGTTCCCCCGGTGCCAGTGTCTAGGCAGCTGTCAGATCTATAAAAGAACAGCTCCTGACTCTTCTCAATTGCCCAAAGCAGTTCGTCAATGTCTTGGAGTGGGGTGGAGGAGGGTTACCTGGTCCGCAGTAGATCGTACCTACCTTGGGTGAGGAGGTTAATACTGTGTCCGCAGTAGTTGTCAGAGGAAGATATTACAGCAGTGCTGTGGCAGGAGGATTAGAGGGCTCGTCTAGGGAGGCATTTGGGTGGATCTGAGAACTGGGAACGGTTGGGTGCATTGTTGTTTTGTTAGCAACCCTTTTAGGGGTGTATTATAAGATCCGCCAAATTGGGGGGTCTTCTTGGAGCGTTCGTGAATTGAAGAGCAAATATGTAAGGAGATAGCAGATATAAGTAGTAAGCACGAGGTAGTGATTTTGGGAGATTTCGCAATTTTTCAAAAATGACTGGGAAACACATGCTAGTAAATGGGCTGGATGGTTGGGATGTTTGTAAAATGTTTGCCGAGGATAGAGGTTTTTGCAGCTAGTACGATAGTAGGTATCGACAGAGGAAGGGCGAAGTGGGCTCGAGGACATTCCTGATAGGAAATGAGGCAGGTCACGGGTGAGCGAGGTATGCGTTGGGTGGAGCGCTCTGAGTCGGGACCAGTGATCACAATACCATTGTTTCTATAATTATGGAGAAGAGTCATGAACTGTACGCATAGGGTTATGAGAGTTTTTGATTGGAGAAGGCTAACGTTTGTGGGGAATGTAACAGGCTTTTAAAGGAGTGTAATTGGGACACTGCTGTTTTATGGGAAGGATGGTAGTAAGAGAAATGGAGGACATTTAAAGGGGTATGAATTGTAAGATGCTAAGAATGTCTTTATGTCCCTTTTAGGTTGAAAGGAAATAGTAAAAAAATGGAAAGAGCCATGTTTTCACGGGAAATTGGACACTTGTTTCGAAAAAGAGAGATATCTACGCAATAATTATAGATGGCATGGGAGTAATGAGGTGCTAGAGGAGTATAAGCTTCGCGTAAAAAAAGAATTTGTAAGAAAGAAATTAGGAAGGCTAATAAAATGAAGATATGACGCGTTGCTATGGCAAGAAAGGTGGAAAGTAAACCAAAGGTTTCTACAGCTATATTAATAGCAAAAGGATAACGAGGGATTAAAATTGGCCCATTAGGGAAGCCAGAATGGACAGCTTTGTTGCAGTAGCCAAAAGAGATGGGGAGAAGATTGTGAACAATTTCTTTTCTTCGGGGTATTCCACCAAGTGTCGAGAGGGATAATTTTGAACTCGTGTGAGTGTTTAAGGGGAAAAGGAGTAGGGTAGCTACGGAAAGCTATCTGAGATTCAAAGTGAGGAGAGATAGTACTGACACTTATGAAAAATATAAAAGTGGATATAAGTCTCCAGGTCCTGTACAGGATATTCCCTCTAGGCCATTGAGGGAGAGTTAGTGTAGAGAATCAGCAGGAGTTATGACAGAAAATATTTGCAAATGGTATTAGAAACGGGAATAGTGCGGAGGACAGGATTGGGCGTACTGCGCATGTTGTTCCATTGTTTAAAAAGGGTTCATAGAGAAAAATAAACCTAGGCAATTATAGAACCTTATTAGTTTGACGAGAGGTGGTGCGAATTATGGCTAAACGGATACTTGAGTATATATAACGAATCTGGATAATAAACAGGGGACTGATCAGGAACAGTCAACATGCGATTTGTGCCTGGAAGTCATGTTTTGAGCAAACCTTCTTGAATTTTTTGAAGCTGTAATAGGGAATTGACGAGGGTATTGTTAAAGCAGTGGATGTTGTCGTATATGGATTTCAGTAAGTCTATTTGACGTCCGACCATGGTGACGGTTGGTTAAGAGGGTTCAATGTTGGGTGTTAATGCGGCAGTAGCAAGATGGATTCAACAGTGGCTGAATGGGAGATGTTCGATAATGGTGGATGGTCTGGTTTTGTCAGGTGAAAGCGGTGACAGTGGGGTTCCTCAGGGTCTTGTTGTAGTCCAGACTGTTGGTTTGTCATGTACATCAATGATCTGATGATGGGGGTGGTGGAGAAATTGGGATAAGTAAGTAGTGCAGATGATACTAAGGGATTAGGTGGTGTGGGATAGATGAGTAGATTTTCGAAAGTCTACAGGAGAGATTTGAGGCATTTGGAAAAGTGGAATGAAAGATGGCAGATGGAGTTTAATGTGAGAAGTGGTGAAGTGTTACATCTTGGCAGGACAGTGTGTAAAAAAGGACACGTACATGGTAAATGGTAGGGAATTGAGGAATGCTCTCTGGAACAGGAGGGATGTCTAGAATAAACTGTGCATAGTTCCTGTGAAGGTGAATCGCATATGTGTAGGGTCTAGCGATCTAAGAATGACCGTGGTGTGCTGGCCTTTTATACAATTCAGAGCATTGATTGTATAGGGAGTAGGGGAAGTATGTGTAAGTAATTGTACAAGCATTGGTAAGACAATTCTGGAGTATGGGGGTTTGTACAATTTTGGTCGCCTAGTTATAGGGGATGTCTATCTAATCAACTAATAGAGAGTGAGTACACAGCAGGATGATTTCACTAGAATGTTGCCAGGGT
The DNA here is from genome assembly GCA_035221665.1 of Okamejei kenojei. NCBI lineage: Eukaryota > Metazoa > Chordata > Chondrichthyes > Rajiformes > Rajidae > Okamejei > Okamejei kenojei. Next base: position 1,365,791 of record CM069160.1, on the reverse strand, counting down.
CGCCAGCAACATGTTACAGAGAGATGGGTTCGCTTGAATCATGGCAGTCCACAACCCACCTCACACCATCCCCCCCCCCCCCTAGCATTCCCCCCCCCCAGTTAGGTCTTATTCTTTGGAGCGGCAGGAAAGACACGTTAGAGGGTGGGACTGATTGAGGTCTTTAATCTAGGCTCGACGCTCATAGGGATGTAGACAGAGTTGACGTGGATACGTTTTTCCATGAGGGTAGGGAAGTTTCAAACACAAGAGGCATGACATGAGAATTAAGGGATCTATCGCTCGGTGTGTCGGTGGTAACGTGAGGGGGACTTCGGTGACTCAGAGCGGGGCTGGGTGTGTGGGGTCAGCTTCCAGCAGAGAGTGAGTGGACGGCAGGATCGATTTGTAACATTTAAGAGTAAAGTGGAAGAGTATATGGACTGTGTAGGATTGGAGGGGTATGGTGTTTGAGGGTGAGTGCAGGTCAGATGGGACTAGGGAAAACAAAATGGTCGGCACGGACTGGAAGGGCCGAGATGAGGGTCCTGTTCCGTGCTGTAATTGTTGTATATGGTTAAGATGGTTACCTTGGCGGAAACAGCCTACTAGTGGGTAGTTGAGGGTCTATGAGTGGGGTTGATACGCTCCGAAGGATCAGCCTCTCAAGGAGTTTGTATGGGATGCAGAGGAGGCGAGATGGTCGGGAGCTTCCTGATCAACCTTTGGGTCTTGTTCTAGCTTTGGGGAGAGGTGATGCTGCAGATGCCAGAGAGTACTTTGTGCACTTTTCCATAGAGTGTGTAGAGATCCTGGAAAGCCAGTGGAGATTACCTGACACAAGTGCGGGACATAGTGTCACCTAGAGACTGAGGGTACGCCAATATCCTGGCAGGGAGGTTATTGGATAGGGTTTAAGCGCCAGAATGGCAAATGGTGGAGGGGGGAGCGCGCTCAGCTGGCAGCAGGTATAGCAGGAGGGAAGGACTAGATGGACAGTAGTACGTTATGATAGGTAAAGTAAAGCTGAGGATAGGGCAGGGAGATGTTCATAGAATGTGGGGATAATGATGAAGGCTGAAGTGCGTTTGTTTTACTTCAGAGCGTTCTTATTGGAAAGCTGATGTGACTTGAGAATCTGGATTAGTGCTTGGAATTATGATGCTGTGTCCAATACAGAAATAATGTAGGGTGACACAGTGCAGAGTTGCAGGACCGGGTTCTGGTCTGGAGAGAACGGAGTGCTGTGTGTATGGAGTTTGTACGTTCTCCCAGTGACCGCAGATTGTTTCCGTAGTCTCCGTGGTTTCCTCCCACATCTCCAGAAGAATATACAGGTCTTGTAGGTAATTGAGCGTTCTGATAAGATTGTCATGTCTAGTCTTGTAGGATAGTGTGGTGTGTAGCGGATGACAGAGGGTGACCACTGATGTATCGTCGCATAGACTCGGAGAATCTGTTTTGACCATTTTTATCGAGTGTGTGTAGTAAAACAGTAAGTAAAGGTGAAAGTACAGACACGGTCGGGTTGCGAGATGACCACAACTTGGCAGCTCATAGCAAGTGTCTGGTTTGTCAATGGTTAAGAATGAGATGCAGGATGGGGGGTAAAAGTGTGGGTTGGACCTTGCTAATCAGGTGAATGTCCAATGGTCGGTCAGGAAGAGGCCAATATGTATAGGGTATGATACTGAGGCTTCTATGAGGATCGTAAAAATAAGAAAAGAGCGAATTACATGTACATTGATAAGCCAGCTGGAGGATCACATATGTACACAATTACAGATAGGATGTAAGAACCACAGGGTTGTTGTAGTGGTTGATGTTATCGTCTTTTCCGCAATATTTGGACTGGGATTTATCAGGGGAAGAAGGATTAAGATGGAGCAGCAGAACGTTGTTAGGTGGTATTCAAGCTATATTTCCAAAAATAGTTTGTAGATAGTCTTGACTCGAGGAAGGAGCCATACTAGGCCCATTGTATTGGGAAAGGCTGAGGCTACTGTCTGAATGCTCGTTGCAGTGAAAGAAGAATTTGGGGATAGTGATCAGAACTCCATAATAGTTGTAAGTGATTGTTTTAAAATAGGGCATGTCTGGATGTTGGGGGAAGGTGACTTAAATTGACGCAGGAAGTTTACAAATCGTCATTTACGCAGGAGATAAGGACCCACAGTTTGGGAGCAGTTTAGGAAGACAGTTGTTATTGGGGTAAATCCACAAATGACAGTGGAAGATAATTAAAAGGGTGTTGATAAAAGTATGAATGAGCATGGTTTACTGAGGAAGAGCGGAATAAGGTATCGGAAAGAGGGAAACGATGGGAATGACCAGGGAGGTTGTAAACTTGTCAGGAGAAAAAGGAAGTGTATGTCAGGTTTAGGAAGATGGCATCAGACGGCGCTTTATGAGGAAAAATAGAAGCCAGTAGGAAAGACTTCAAGTTGTGGTGGATTAGGAAGGGTCGAAATTGGAATTGGTGAGGCTTGACTTTAGAGATACAGTGCCACTGAGTCTGCCGCCGACCAGCAATCTCTGCATACACTAACCTACACACACTGGGGACATTGTTACAGCTTACAGAAGTCCATTACCTCATGTAGATAAAGGCATGAGGGAGATTTCAATATGCAGGTAGACTGGGGAATAATCACGGTGTTCGGGTACTGAACCCAAGAAAGGGAGATTTGTAGGATGGATTCTTAGAGCAGCTTTAGTGGAGCTAACAGTGAAAAGAGGAATTTTGGATTTAGTTGCTTATGTTTATGAACCGGATTTGATAATGGAACTTCAAGATAAAGTGAAACCATAAGAAATAACGACCACAAATATGCTAAGTTTTAATTTTACAATTTGAGTTGGGAAAAGGTGATAACAGATGTGTTGGATTGCAGCTGGCAAAGCGGACTTACAGAGGCTATGAGGGAGATGCAGGCCAAAGTTGACGGGAAAGGGACCCTCAGCAGGTGTGACAGTGAACTGCAATGTCAGAATTTCTTGGAATAATCGGAAGATGCAGGATGTCTTTTCATTTCCAAAGAGGAAAAAAGATTCAAAGGAGCAGAAATGAGGTGCTGTGGCTGTCAAGGGAAGTCCATGGGACAGAATAAATTAAAGAGAGAAGAGTGTATTAACATAGCAAAGATTAGTAGGAAGCCGCGAGGCATTGCGGACGTTTTTTACTAAGAACAGCAGAGGTTAACTAATAAGACAATATGGGAAGAGAAAGATTGGAAACAAAGGTAAGCTGCAATAATATTAATAGAGTTTCTTCAGTATATATAGGAGCAACTCAAAGAGGCAAGTGGAAGTTGGACTGCTGTGAAATTGATGGCAGGAGAAGTGCAGAGATGGAGAATAAAGAAATATAAGAGAATAACCTTTTGCCCCATTTCGGTTTCACACCAGCAACGTGCCTGAAATTCCAGGGAGAGTCAGGGGGTTGGAGTGTGAATGAGTGATTGGTTTAGTGGCTATTAGAGGGAGAAGGTGCCTTGGTTAAGAAAAAAAGAAGAACCTGAAGGGAGTGGATAAGGGGGGTTGGTCTGGATGGACTGCACCGCCAGGGTTCTGTAAAGAGGTGGCGCTTTAGGAAATGTGTGGAGTAAATGACAATATAATTTCGGAGATCACTAGAAGTCAGGATTGGTCCAAAGATTGAGGACGCCGCAGTATGACCAATATTACCTATCACCTGCTCAAAAATGGGAGAAGCAGAAGGATTAGTGGAAAACTATAGGTCGGTTTGGTCTGACTTTGGGCGGATTGTAACAATTTTAGAGTCGACATTATAAAGGATAGCCTTGATAACTTAGAAGTCTCAAGTTTATAAAATAGGCGCTGTAAGTCAGCATGGCTTTTGATGAAGAGGGATGTCTTGCTTGAAAAAGTTTGCTGGAATGGAATTCATTGAAAAGTAAATAGCAGGACAGATAAAGGAGAGTCAGTAGATGTTGTTCATTTAGAATGTTTCAGGAAAGTGCCTAATGATGTAACGGTACCACACGTTGTAGGACTGCTTAGGAAGATGAAGCCATGGTAGCAAAGGCAGGACGCAAGCATGGATAGCAGACAAGAGTGGCAATGTAATGAGAGGTCGTGTTTTTGGTGGCTGCCGATTTGACAAGTGGAGGTTGTAGGATCGTGGTGCTTGGGGCTCTTGCCACTCTTCTGTTGTATATTAGTGATGTTGGACGAAGGAGAAGGCGTTTGGATGGGCAAAAGTTCGGAGGTGATATGAAAATAGTGTGGAGAGGGCAGTAGTGTTAGAGAGGGAAAGCAGGGACTCTGCGAGAAGAGCTTGGACAGTGGGGAGAGGTGAGGCGAGAGAACAGTGGGCTAGGATGGGAGATAGAGCGGCGAAAGTGTGGGGGTCATGCCATTTTGGTTTTCGTTGGCATAAAGGCTATCGAGCTATGTTTCTGTAATGGGAAGAGAATCAGAAATCGGAGCTGCAAAAGGGATTGGAATGCTGGTACATGATTCCAAAAGATAATATGCAGTTGAATCGGGAGTCAATGCAAGAAGGCGAAAACGAATGCTAGCATTTATTTCAAGAGGGCTTGTATACAAAACAGGGAATGAATGTTGGGCTCTATAAGTCACTGGTGGCGCATTTGGCTATTGTGACTCGCACTTTTGGGCACCATATCTGAGGAAGGATGGTGACTGGCTCTGAGAGGGTCCAGAGGAGCGTTCAGAAGAATGATTCCCAGGCATTCATTGTAGGTTAACCTATGATGAATGTTTGTCAGCAACTGGGCGTATAACTCGCGTTGGAGTTGTTAGAAGAATGAGGGGGGACACCTCATTGAAACATACGGAATAGTGAATAGGGCTTGGAAAGAGTGGATGTGGAGAGGAATGTTTCCACTGTGGGGCGGTGGGCTCTTAGAACTAGAGGTCATAGCCTCAGAATTTAAAGCGACATTTTGTGTGAAGGAGATGGTGAGAGCATTTATTTTGTCAGTGGTGCGGGAACCTGTGGAATTCTTTGCACCCAGAAGGCTGTGGACGCCAAGTCAGTGGATATTCTAAGGTAAAGATAAATCCTTGATTTAGTACAGGTGTCAGAGGTTATAGGGAGAAGGCAGAAGGATGCGGTTAGTGAAAGGGAGAGAGATTGATCTAGCCATGAGTTTGAATGGCGAAGTAGGACGTGATCGGGAGCCCGAGATTAGCCGCCAATTTACGTCCTATTCCTTATGACCTACAAATTCTGTACTTCTGTGAACTGTGGGAGGAGGGAACAGAAGGACCCAAAGAAACCTCATGGGTCACAGGAGAGAATGTGACAAATCGTGTACAGATAGCGCACACGCAGTAGGGATCGAACCTGGGTCTATGTGCTCTAAGCAGCAACTCGGACTGTTGGCTGTGCAGTTGTGCCACCTAAAACAGAGAAGGACTCTCACAAGCCCATTGGCTTTCTGTATAGGGTACATTAAAAATAGAGGCGGTGACGTTGAGCGGTAGGACCTGCTAAAAGGAGAATATATGCTCGTGTCAGAGGATGTAATTGAGGTATAATCAAGTACATTTGCATCTGTGATTCACTGAGTGAGAAGGATTTGGGGGAGATAGAGAGATGCAATGTCGGAGAATACAAATATGCTAGGGCAGTTTTAAATCAAGTAGGAGGCGATGACTTGGGATTGTGTGAGAATATTATGAATGTGTACAGAGGGTTAGTGGAGGCAGTCATTTGTATATTTAATGAGGGGAGTTTAGATGGTCGGCCCTATGTGGCTAGGGGGAGCAGAGTTGTACTTGGAGAGAAGGGCAGGTATGGTTGATATGAGTTGGATGACAGTCAGCCGTCATGATGATCATATTGAATGGGCGTGCAGGCTCGCATAGAGGTGCAGCCTAATTTCTATGTTGTCTAAGTTGCCTGATGGTGGATAGATCCTGGTCTTTAAGTTATTGATGATGAAGCAAGAGAGGAGATTGATTGAGTTTTGACTAAGGATCATGGTTGTAGCATCCCTTAGCCAGAGGTGGAGGTACTGGAGTATTGAGAGAGTTGTCAATATATGATGTTTGTAAGGAAAGTAGAGTGAGATCCGGGGAGTTATAGGTTGATGAGCCTCACGTCAGTGGCGTGGAAATCTATTAGGAGACAATTCTTCAAGACAGGATTTACTCCATTTGAAAGGGTTAGGGCTAATTCGGTGATGTGCCAGCATGGCCAAGCCAAGGCATTGTATGTGGCAGGTCATGATCATCAAAGACTGAATTCTGTTCAGATGGAGTGTGAACAACGAGGCTGGATGGACGGGGAAGTAGGGCGGCGGATATCTGTATATAATAGATGTAGTAATGGTCTTTGGATAAGGACCGCTCAAGGTATGGCTGACGCATCTTGAGATTAGGTGATATAGATTCAAATGTGATTGGGTCTGTATAGATTCATGACGGACTTATTCTAGAGGACGGGAGTGTTTTGATGGTCATGGGTGGATTTCTGTTGTGAGAGTCGTGACCACGGAGGTCAGTGTGTGTATCTGTAGCTGGGACCTTGTGCTATCTTATATTAGTCTATATAGTTATTATATATATTTGTAATATCATATATATATTGTATTATATATATACATATATATGTATATATATATAATATAATTATATATAAATAAATGAATAGGATGTAAACCAGATAGCTGATAAGGGTAAGTTGCTTGATGACACCTAAAATTGGTGTGAGTGACATTGCTCATTGTGAGGAATTGTCTGTCAGGATGTGAACTAGTTGGATTAAAGATCCAGCTGCGGGAATATGGGTGGGGAAATGGCAAATGGAGTTTAACCAAGCAAGTGTGAGGTAATTGCACTCTTGTAGGAGATTAAATGTAATGAGAGAGTATACAGTTAATGACCGGCTTAAAACAGTTTTGAGTGCAGAAGGATCTTAAGTCCAGAGAATTCATAGACTCACTGATGGGCCTGTACCACTTAGGCGGATTACAGGCGACTAGGCTGTCGCAGTATGTTGCCGGTGTGTGCGCCTGTATGGTCGGGAGGTAATCTCCTGAGTCTCAGCCCAGAGTCGTGGTCTTTCTGGTTGCCGTTGGGTTTTCAGAGAATTGGTTGAAGATTTTTTTCGGAATGGGAGGGACAGTTGGCGACAGGTGGGTTTGACACAAATGCGCGCTGACGTTGACCTCTCCGGACTTAGTGCTGTTTGTATTTGTCGCCAGGTTTTTGCGCTAGGTTGTCGCCAGGTTACGTGGTTGTCTCACGTATGGTAACGTAGGTTGTCGCCGGTGCGAATAGCTGATCTCTCTATG
>CM069160.1:1143881-1358023 GCA_035221665.1 Okamejei kenojei | reverse complement strand
AGAAAACTGCTAGAAGGTCTTCTTCTTATTGAGGTCCGGACACACAAGATTAGAAGTTTCTCAGGCCAGAGCTGATCACACTTCTCTGAACTGCATAACACTGGTGTCTGTCTTGCGCTTAGGCACTTTCTTGTGGGTGTGGTGGAATGATTGGTGGAAATCGGCCGCGACGTGAACACTCTTTCCTTGACCCCAACTAGCAAGGTAAAAAGACACTTGATGGAGGTTTATATACAGGGTCCGAACAGGAGCCAGCAGACAGGGAACAAAATGACATCAGTAGAAACAATTCGGCAAGTAATAAAAGACAAGGTGGTCGTGGATGGATTTCAACATTCAGGTAGACTGGTGGAGAAATCAGGTTAGTACTGGCCCCAAGCGAAGTACTTAAAGTGCCTATGAGGAAGGCTTTCTTAGAGCAGCTTGCAGTCGAGCTGAGAAGGTAACAGAAGCATGTGGGAGGACTGACTAAAGTTTGAATGGAAAGGGACCTCAGCAAGAATGAATGGTGGAGCATACAAACGGCAGGCAGGGCCGAGTGACGCCATTTGCTCCCAATTGGGCCCCCAGCGGCGCTAGGGGGGAGCCCTGCCTAGAGTAATCAAAAGATCCTAGAGTCCGCAGACTGTTTCCCCCGCAACGCTGCGAGAGGCATAACTGAACAGCGTATGCTTTCGGCGTCTGTCCACTGGGGACGTTACGCTCGCCCTTTGTGCTGGCCCGGCTTCCCTCCCCTCAGTCCCCCCCTCCCACCAAGACAAACACACACACATCACCTCTGGTCTCGGTGCGGGCCGAGAAGACCAGAGGCAGCTTTTGGACAGGGGTGAAGGATGAACGTCAAATGGGTCATGGCAGCCATCGAAAAAGTACTGAAATGGTAAGGGAGGGAAAAAAAAAAACCCCGAAGGATTTCTGAAAACCTGATGGTTTACCAAAAGAAAGGAGTGCCAGAGATCGCTCCGTGCCCGTGTCGAGGAGGATTCGTTCAGGATGATTTCCCCCGACTCCGTCTGAAGAAGATCTCGACCCGAAATGTCACCTATTCCTTTGTCCAGAAATGCCGCCGACCCGCTGGCATTTTGTGTCTAATCCTTTAATCTCTCAGCTTTGCTTTGGAGTAAAATACTCACGGCTCGGTTGATCTACCCCGTGTGGAGGGGGAGAGAGAGATGTAGAGGATAGATGGGGAAGAAAGGTAGATGGGGAGTGGTTGCGAGGGGGAATGTTGAGGGGGAGTGGATGCATCATTCTCCCTCACGGTCCCGGTGCAGCTGCTCCCCCCGGGGCCTCCAGTCGCCGTGCTTCATGCGCACAGCCCCGGCTCTACCCCTCTTCTCATTGCGCCACCCCGGGGAGACGCCAGTGAACAAATCAGGGAGGGGCCCGGCCAGGGTTGGAGCAACCTTTACAAACCTTGGCCTCAGCTCACACTCGTCCTACTCCCCGCAACCACCGGGCATCCGCTACCAGCCGCCATCCCTCTCCCTCCCTTCTCTCTTTCCCTTTCCGCTTCCCACCACTCCCCGTCCCCAGTTCTCATTTTCCCTTCTCTCCTCTCCTTCCTTCCCTCCCTTCTCTACTCCCTCACTCCGTTCTCTCCCCCCCCCCCCCCCCCCACAAACACACACACACATAAACGCACAGACAACTAACACACATCGACGCACAAACGGAACAACTAACATACACACACAACTAATACACACACACAACCACACACACAACTAAGTTTATATGGGGTAGAAGTCTATCCAAAGGTAGGATGGGGCTGTAGCCCAAAATTGAATGCCTGGACTGGTTTTTCGCCAACAGTTTATTGGTTTTCCACGATTCTATTTTTTTTTTTTTTCATTTCCACAATCACTAAAAACAAGTGGTAGATTGTAACTATGTATCTTTTCAGGAGGTGATCTACTCGGCAATTTTGGTTTGTTAACATTTAGGCTTACATTGGTATGCAATTTTATATTAAAGAGTAGGCTTCGATCTAGACAACAGACAATATGGTGCAGGACAGGCCATTCGGCCCCTTCGAGCCAGCACCCGCCATTCAATGATGATCATGGCTGATTCAGCCCCAATCAGTACCCACCCCGACCTGCCCTCTCTCCATAACCCCTCTGATCCCCTTAGCCACAAGGGCCCCACATCCAACTCACTCTTAAATATAACCAATGAACTGGCCTCAATTACTACCCTCCGTGGCAGAGAGTTCCAGAGACTCACCACCACTGTGTGAAAAAAGTCTTCTCATCTCGGTCTTAAAGGATTTCTCCCCTGTATCCTTAATGCTGTGACCCTTGTTCCTGGACTAATCCCCAACATCGGAACACTCTTCCTGCATCTAGCCATCCAACCCCTTAAGAATTTTTAGTAAAATTTCTATAAGATTCCCCTCCTCAAATCTCCTGAAATTCCAGGAGGAGATATAAAACCGAGTCTAAATCCAGTCTTTCTCATAAGACAGTCCTGACATCCCAGGAAACATCTGGTGAACCTTCTCTGCACATCCCGTACTATCCTATGGCAATAAATGTCCCTTCCTCAGATTTTGAACCAAAACTGTAACGCAATACTCCAGGTGTTGGTCTCATCACCAATACCCTTACAACTGAAGTAGAACCTCCCTGCTCCTGTACTCAAATCCTTTTTTGCTTTAATGAAACTAACATAGAGCCATGGTTCGCTTTTTTTCACTGCCCTGCTACTCCTGGGCATGCTACTTCAATGAACATGGGTGTACCCATGACACCCAGGTCTCGCTGCATCTCCCCCTTTTTTCCTAATGCGGCCACCATTTAAATAATAGTTCTTGCTTTCCTGTTTTTTTGCCAGTTTAAGAGCCCTATCCAGACACTCTCTTGAAAGCATCCCGAGAACCTGCCTCCACCGCCCCTCTGAGGCAGAGAATTCCACAGACTCACCATTCCACTGTGGAGAAAAAAGTGTTTCTCGTTTCCGTTCTAAATGGCTTCTTACCTCCAGATTCTTAAAACTATGTGGCCCCTGTTCTGGACTCCCCCAACATCGGGAACAATGTTTCCTGCCTCTAGCGGACGAGGGGGTCACGTTGAAGTGGGGACAGGGGGACAACGTTGGAAGTGGGGACAGGGGAACACGTGTAGTGGGAACAGGTGACACTGTGAAGTGGGGACAGGGGGACACGGTGAGTGCGGACAAGGGTGTAACAACGGTGAAGTGGGTCGACGTGTGAGTGGGGACAGGGGACAAACGGAGAAGTGGGGACAGGGTGGACACGGTGAAGTGGGGACAAGGGGACACGGTGAAGTGTGGGACAGGGGACCAACACGGGTGAAGTGGGGACAGGGGACACGGTGAAGTGGGGACAGGGGGACACGGTGAAGTGGGGACAGGGGGACACGGTGAAGTGGGGACAGGGGGACACGGTGAAGTGGGGACAGGGGGACACGGTGAAGTGGGACACTGGGACACAGGTGCAGTGGGGATCAGGGGGACGATTGTGAAGTGGGGACAGGGGACAACGTGAAGTAGAAGGACAGGGAGACAAACGGTGAAGAGGGGAGCAGTGTGACAAGAACAAAAACGAACGCGCGGATCCCGAAAACGGTGAAGTGGGGACAGGGGGGAGGACACGTGGAAGTGGGACAGGGACACGGTGAAAGTGGGGACAGGGGGAAACAACGGGTGAAGTGGGACATGCGGGGGACACGGTGAAGTGGGGACGGGACACGGGTGAAGTGGGGACAGGGGACACGGAGTAAGAGTGGGGACACGTAGAAGTTGGGATGGGGGACACGGTGAAGTGGGGACAGGGGGACATAGGTGAAGTGGGACAAGTGGGGACACGGTGAAGTGGGGACTCGGGGGACACGTGAGAAGTGGGGACGGTGGAGACACGGGAGAAGTGGGACCAGGGGGATCAAACGTGAAGTGGGGACAGGGGAACATGGTGAAGTAGGGCACACGAGCACACGGTGAAGTGGGGACAGGGGACGAAAACGTAGAAGTGGGGACAGGAGGGGACAGGCTGTTAACGTGGGGACATGGTGAAGTGGGGACACGGGGGACCAGGGAACGGGAAGTGAGGACGGGGTGACACGTTGAAGTGGGGGACAGATTGGACACGGTGAATTGGGGACCGGGGGACACGGTGAATGGGGAAACAGAAGGGGGACACGAGTGAAGTGGGGACAGGGGTCACTGAGTTAAGTGGGGACAGGGGGACAACGGTGAAGTTTGGTAACAGGGGACACGGTGAAGTGGGGACTTGGAAACGGTAAGTGAGGACATAGACGGTTATAGTGAGGACACTGGATGACACAGTGAAGTGGGTGACCGGTGTGACATGGTGAAGTTGGGGACAGGGGGCCACGGTGAAGAAGGGGTAAAGGGGACACGTGAAGTGGGACCAGGGAGACATCTGGTGAAGTGGGACAGGTGGGACACTGGTGAAGTGGGGACAGTGGGACCACGGTGAAGAGGGGACCCGGTGAAGTGGAGGGACAGGGGACACGGTGAAGTGGGGACAGGGGACACGGTTTAGTGGGACAGGGGTAACACGGTGAAAGTGGGAGGACAATGGGGACACGGTGAAGTGGGACAGGGGCAACACGGAGAAAGTGGCGGACAGGGTGACACGATGGAAGTGGGGAGCTAAGGGGACACGTTGAAGTGGGACCAGAGGGGGACAGCAGTGAAGTGGGGGACGAGGGACGGTTAAGTTGGGGTACAGGGGGATACGGTGAAGTGGGGAACGGGGACGACGGTGAAGTGAGGACACGGTGAAGATGGGACCAGGGGTACACAGTGAAGTGGGTGACGTGGGACACAAGCGTTAAGTGGGAACAAGGGGATACGTGAGTGGGGACGGGGACACGGTGAAGTGAGGACTACGGTGAAGTGGGGACAGGGGGACACGGTGAATGGGGACAGGGGGATACGGTGAAGTGTGGACGGGGGACACGGTGAATGTGAGACACGGTTAAGTGGGGGGGACAGGGGTACACGTGAAGTGGGGACAGGGGGACACGGTGAAGTGGGACAGGGACCACGGTGAAGTGGGGACACGTGAAGTGGGGACAGGGGACACAGTGAAGTGGGGACATGGGGACCACGTGGTGAAGTGGGGACAGGAGGACAACGGTGGAAGTGGGGACTAAGGGGGACACTTGTGGTAGAAGTGGGTGACACGGTGAAGTGGGGACAGGGGACACGGTGAGAGTGGGGACAGTGGGTAACAACGTGAAGGGGACCAGGTGGGACACGGTGAAGTGGGGGACAGGGGGACCACCGTGAAGTGGGGACAGGGGACACGGTGAAGTGGGGACAGGGGAACACGGTTTGAGTGGGGACAGGGGACACGTTGAAGTAGAGGACACGTGAAGTTGGGACACGGGGACACAGTGAAGTGGGACTGGGGGACATGCGGTGAGTGGGACTCAGGGGGACACTGGCGTGAAGTGATGATGACAGTGGACACGGTGAAGTGGGGAACAGGAGTGACCCACGGTGAATGGGGACAGGAGGGTACCACGATGAAGGTGGGGAACAGGTGACACTGATGTAAGAGGTGACAGGGGGTACAGCGGTGAATGAGGGACATGGGACACGGTGAAAGTGGGGGAACAGGGTACACGGTAGAGAGTGGGTGGACACGGTGCAGTGGGGAGATGGTGGACACGGTGGAAGTGGGACTAGGGGGACATAGGAGAGAGTTGGGGACAGTGGGGACACGGATCGAAGTGGGGACGGGGAACCACGGTGAAGTGCGGTACGGGACACGGTGAAGTGGTGTACGAGGGGGGGACAACGGTTGAAGTTGGGGACAGGGGAACATGGTGAAGTGTGCACACTGGCACACGAGAAGTGGGACAGAGGGGACACGTGGAATGGGACACGGTGAAGTGAGGACCAGGGGGACACGGTGAATGATGGGGACAGGTGGGACGACGGTGAAGTGTGACAGGGGGACACGGTGAAGGGGGACAGGGGTACACGGTGAAGTGGGGACATGGGGACACGGTGAGAAGTGCGACAGGGGAACACGTTGACGTGGAGTACAGGAGTGACCACGGAGAAGATGGGGACGAGGGGGACACAGTGGAATGGGGACATGGGGACGGTTAAAGTGGGGACAAGGGGGGATACTGTGATAGTGGGACGGGGGACACTTTGAAGTGAGGACACTGGTGAAGTGGGGACAGGGGGACACATGATGAAGTGGGGACGGCGGGGACACTGGTGAGGGGGGGGGGCCGTGGGGACAGGGGGATAACGTGAAGTTGGGACGGGTGGACACGGTGAAGTGAGACACGGTGAGTGTACAAGGGGACACGGTGAAGAGGGGACAGTGATACGGTGGAAGTGGGGACGGGTGACACGGTGAAGTGAGGACACGGTGAAGTGGTGACAGGGGACAACGGTGAAGGTGGGGACAGGGGGAACACGCGTGAAAGTGGGGACAGGGACACGGTGGAAGTGGGACACGGTGAGAGGGGACAGGGGGGACACGGTGAAGTGGGGACAGGGGGACACGGTGAAGTGGGGACAGGGGGACACGGTGAAGTGGGGACAGGGGGACACGGTGAAGTGGGGACACGGTGAAGTGGGGACAGGGGGACACGGTGAAGTTGGGACAAGGGGACACGGTAGAGAAGTGGGAGGACAGGGGCCACGGAGAAGTGGGGACAGGGGGACACGTAAGTGTGGACATGGGGACACGTTGAAGTAGGGGAAGGAGGGGGACACGGTGAAGATGTGGGACAGGGGGAACACGGTGAGAGTGAGACACGGTGAAGTTGGGACACGGGGACACAGTGAAGTGGGACAGGGGGACACGGTTGACGTGGTGGGACAGGGGGACACGGAGTAATGAGACAGGGGGACACCTTGAAGTGGGGACAGGGTGACACGTGAGAAAGTGGGGACAGGGGGAACAACGGTGAAGTGGGGACAGGGGCACGGTGAATGGGGACAGGGGACACGGTTGAAGTGGGGAACAGGGGGACACGGTGAAAGTTGGGACAGGGGGACACGGTAGAAGTGGGGACAGGGGGACTCGGTGAAAGTGTGGGGACACGGTGAAGTGGGGATGGGGACACGGTGAAGTGGGGACAGGGGACAATTGACAGTGGGGACAGGGTGACACGGTGAAGTGGGGACGGGGACACTGTGAAGGTGGGGAAACGGGGGCAACCCCGGTGAAGTTGAGGACAGGGTGGGACAACGGTGAAAGTGGGACAGGGGGAACATGGTGAAGTGGGCACACGAACCCAACCCGGGCACACGGTTGAATGTTGGGGACAGGGACACGGTGAAGTGGGTACAATAGGGTGACACGGTGAAGTGGACATGGTGAATGTGGGGGGAACACGGGGACACGGTGTGAGTGAGGTCAGGGGGACACGGTGAAGGTGGGGACAGGGGGACACGGTGAATGCTGGGGAACAGGGGGCCACGGTGAAGTTGGGTACAGGGGGAAACGTGAAGGGGACAGGGGGTGACACGGTGAAGTGGTGGGGACGAGGGGACACGGTGAAGTGGGGGACAGGGGGGACAAGTGGATAAGTGGGGACGGGAGAAACGGGTGAGTGAGGACAGCAGAAATCGGGTGAAGTGGGGACACGGTGACACAGTGAAGGTGGGGACAAGGTGACACGGTGAAGAGGGTTTGGGGACAGGGAACAACGGTAGAAAGTGGGGACAGTGGTACACGGTGAAGTGTGTGACAGGGAGACACGGTGAATGTGGGGATAGGGGGACACGGTAAGTGGGGACAGGGGACACGGTGAAGTGGGCGACACTGTGAGTGGGGACAGGGGGACACGGTGAAAGAGGGAGCAGGGGGACACGTGAAGTGGTGGACAGGGGAACAACGGTGAAGTGGTGGGACAGGGGCAACGGTAAAGTGGGGACCAGTTTGACACGGTGAAGTGTCCGGACAGGGGAGGGACGACTTTGAAGTGGGGACAGGGGGACACGGTGAAGTGGTGGACAGGGGGACACAGTGAAGGGGGACAGGGTGACAGGTGAAGTGGGACAGGTGATACGGTGAAGTGTGGACGGGGGACAAACGTTGTAAGTGAGGACACGGTGGAAAGGGGGACAGGGGGACCCCGTGAAGTGGGGACATGGGGACACGGTGAAGAGGGTACAGGGGACGCGGTGACGTGGGGACAAGTTGGACACGGTGAAGTGGGGACAGGGGACACGGTTAAGTGGGGACAGGGGACACGGTGAAGTTGGGGACAAAAGGAACGGTGAAGTGGGGACAGGGGACACAGGTGAAGTGGGGACAGGGGGGACACGGTGAATGGGGACAGGGGACACACGGTGAAGGTGGGGACAGGGTGACAGGTGAAGTGTGGACAGTGGGACACGGTTGAAGTAGGTGGACATGGGGACATAGAGAGATAGTATTGACAGGGGGACACGGTGAAGGTGGGGACAGGGGGACGACAACGGTGAAGTGGGGACAAGGGGACACGGTGAAGAGGGGACAGAGGGGACACGGTGAAGTGGGGGAACAAGGGGACATGGTTAGAAGAAATAAGTGGGCAACACGGGACACGGTGAAGTGGGGACAGGGGGACAACGGTGAAGGGTGTGGGACAGGGGGACACAGGAGAAGTGGGACAGGGGCACAAGGTGAATTGGTGGAGGGGACACGGTGAAGTGGGGACATTAGGGGGACACGGAGAAAGTGGGTGCGGTGGACACGTTGAAATGGGTACGGGGGGACACGGTGAAGTGGGGACAGGGGGATACGGTGAAGAGGGGACAAGGGGGACATGGTGAAAGTGGGACACAGGTGAAGTGGGGACAAGGGGACATGGTGAAGTTGGGCACACTGGGAGGCCACGGTGAAGTGGGTCAGGGGGACTACGGTGAGAAGTGGGGACAGGGGGCCACACTGAAGTGGGTCAGGGGACACGTGAAGTGGGGACAGGGACCACGGTGAAGTGGGGACAGGGGACACGGTGAAGTGGGACAGGGGTACACGGTGAAGTGGGGACAGGGGACACGGTGAAGTGGGGACAGGGACACGGTGAAGGTGGGACAGGGGTCACGGATGAAGTGACGACAGGTGGACACGGTGAAGTTGGGAGAAGGTGAAGTGGGGGCACAAAGTAGCGGGCACAGGCAGAAATGGTGATGTGCGGACAGTGGGACACAGTGACGTGGGGAAACGTGGTGACGTGGAGGACAGGGGAAATGAGGTGATGTGTGGAACCAGCAGGAAACGGTGACCAGGACAGGGGGACATTAAAAATGGTTTTAAATTCTTCCATACAATTTGATATTTTCTCTTGTTGAGGAATCCAGGACCCAGGAGGAACCTTCTCAGACGAAGAGTTTAAAAGAGCTGAAGGAAATTATTTTTTCACCAAAAAGGTAGAATATTTGTCATTCTCTACATTGTAAGATTATGAACGTCCGTGGAAATTAGCAATTCAGTCAAGAGAATCGTGATGTCCTGAAATGTATCCACATTAACAAAGGAGTCCTTGAGGCACGTAGGTCCCTGGGCCTGACAAGTGTATCTCAGACTTGTGGGAAGGTATGGAAGAAAAAGAACTGCAGATGCTAGTTTAATACACAAAAGTACACAAAGTGCTAGAGTAACCAATGGTCCTGTAAATTTTCCGGAGAACATGGATAGTTTTGGGGTCAGACCCTTGCTCTCCCCCCCTGCTCCCCTAATCCCCCTCTCCATCAGTCCTGCAGAAGGGTTTCTGACTCAAAATATCATCTATCTCCTCGACAGCGATGTTATCTAACCTGTTGTGTTACTCCAGCACTTTGTGTCCCTTTAGGGATATTTATATCATCTTTTGTAAGAGGTCCAGAACACTGGATGGCAGTGAATATAGTACCATTATTTAAGTTAGACACGCCAGGTGAAGGGCCAGGCCCACTGTATGAGCTAATTCAAGAGTTCTCCCGAGTTTCCCCTGATTCGAACTCGGAGAATTACGGTAATAGCCGCTCGTAGGTACTCGGGACTCTCATGGACGTTTTACATGTTGAAAAATCTTCACTAGTCTTCCACGAGGTTACCGCGTTTACCGAGTACCTGCCGTTAGCATTACGAGCCGCTGAGACATTCCAACATACCCGCAATGTTCATTCTACGTACTTACCCACGAGTTTGATTTTTTTTTTACTCAGTAGGGCTTTCTTGAATTACCTCGTACATTGGGACAGGCCCTTGGGTTTAACATTACTGTTGGCAGAGTTATTGGAGGGGATTCTGAGAGGATCCAAGGGAGAACTATTTTCACACAGAGGATGGTGTATATGGAACAAGCTGCCAGAAGAGGTTGTTGAGGCAGGTATAGAAACAACATTTAAAGGTACAATGGGTGAGTAAAGTGAAAGAGATTATGGGCTAAAGTAGGCAAATGGACTAGGTCTGGAAGACACCCTGGTTGGCATGGATGAGTTAGGCCAAAGGGCCTGTTTATGTGCTGTACATAATTACGACTATGATTAACCAACAATAAACAGACAGAGATGGCGGCTGGTGGGTTAATTTGCGTGTTTATTGGTACAGGATCCAATCACGGAGTATGTAGCCGTGGTCTGTGTAACAAGTACAGGTCTCCCGGGTGGAGACGCAGCGGCTGGACGCAGAGACACCGGTGACGTCGGCAAGGAAATGTCTGGAGAAAGAAAAGGAGGTTAGTGAGGTTTAACTGGGGAGGAGGGGCATCTGCATTGGGCAACTAAACAACTGGAGGTAACTCACTGGGAACAGGGGCTCCACACCACCTGGCACTTTGAATAAATCATTATCGGTGCCACAATATAACTGACCATCCCTGAAGATCCCACTCCTGGTTTGCCAGTCCCTGTAATTCCTCCAGTCCCCAGGGTGTCTGCAACCCACAACTCTATCCACCCTCACCAACCCCAGTGAGGACCCACCAGTCGTCATTCAGCCATGTCAAGGTACCAGTCCTTCTAGAGCAGGTGGGGACCTCGGACCTGAGTAGTGAGAAGATGTCTGCAAAAACTACAGCCAGTTGGTCTGCACAATTTTTAAGATACACCAAATAGGTGTATCCCTATTGGTGTTGCTTTCTAAGGGTTCACCTTCTGTAAGATCCCTTTGATGTTTGGCATCTTTCCCCACCACCGATGTCAGGCTAACTGGTCTATAATTACCTGTTTTCTCTCTCGGCGCCTCCCCGCCTTTCTTAAAAAGTGGGATAACATTAGCTACCTTCCAATCCACAGGAACTGATCCTGAATCTATAGAATAGACGGATCTATTAGACAGATCCAACGATCCAAAGTACCTGTTCAACTATCTGCCACTTCCTTGTTCCCCATCATAAATTCACCTTTTTTCAGTTTCAAGGGTACAACTTTGGTCTTAACTAATGTTTTCCTCTTCACATACCTAAAGAAGCTTTTACTATCCTGCTTTATATTCTTGGCTAGCTTTACCTTCGTGGGGTTGACTGACTCCCCACCCCCCCCTCCCAAAAGTTTAAGAAGGGATAAGAGTCTGTCAGGCAAAATGGGACAATTTTGAGAAGTGGGTGGTGAATACTGAAATATATTTGAATGCACACAGTCTACTGAAGAAGATGGATGAGCTAATAGCACAGTTAGATATTGGTAGATACAACATTGTGATCATCACAGAGACTTGGCTGAAAGAGAATCATTGCTGAGAGCTGAATATCCAAGTTTACACGTCCTATCAAAGAGACCGACAGGTGGGCAGAGTGGGCGAGGTAGCTCTGCTGGTAAGGAATGAAATTCAACCTATAGCAAGGGGTGACATAGGATCAGAAGATGTAGAATCTCTGTGGGTAGAGCTAAGAAACTGCAAGGTCTTCTTCTTATTGAGTCCACACACAAGATTAGAAGTTGCTCAGCCGGAGCTGATCACACTTCTCGGCACTGCATACAATGGTGTCTGTCTTGCGCTTGCACTTTCTTGTGGGTGGCGATGGAAAGATTGGTGGAAACGGCCGCGACGTGAACACTCTTTCCTTGACCCCAACTGCAAGGTTAAAAAGACACTGATGGAGTTATATACAGGGTCCGAACAGGAGCCAGCAGACAGGGAACAAATGACATCAGTAGAAACAATCGGCATGTAAGAAAGACAATGGTGGTCGTGGTGGATTTCAACATTCAGGTAGACTGGGGAAATCAGGTTAGTACTGGCTCCCAAGTGAAGTAACTTAAAGTGCCTATGAGATGGCTTCTTAGAGCAGCTTGCAGTCGAGCTGAGAAGGTAACAGAAGCATGTGGGAGGAGCTGACTAAAGTTGATTGGAAAGGACCTCAGCATGAATGAATGGTGGAGCAACAACGGCAGGCAGGGCCGATTGGACCGATTGCTCCCAATTGGGCCCCTAACCCTAACCCTAGGGGGCCCTGCGCTAGAGTAATCAAAAGATCCTAGAGCTCCGCAACTGTTCCCCCGCAACGCTGCGAGAGGCATAACTGAACCAGCGTTTGCTTTCGGCCGTCTGTCCACACGTTCGCTCGCTCTTGGTGCTGGCGCTTCTCCCCTCAGTCCCTCCGCCACCAACACACACACACACACACACACAGCCTCCGGACTCGGTGCGGGCCGAGACCAGAGCAGCTTTGAGCAGGGTGAAGGATGACGTCAAATGGGTCATGGCAGCCATCGAAAAAAGTACAGAAATGGTAAGGAGGAAAAAAAAAACCCGAAGGATTTCCTGAAAACCTGATGGTTACCAAAAGAAAGGAGGTGCCAGCGATCGCTCCGTGCCCGTGTCGGAGGAGGATCGTTTCAGGATGGTTTCCCCCGACTCCGTCTGAAGAAGGTCTCGACCCGAAATGTCACCTATTCCCTTTTGTCCAAAATGCCGCCGACCCGCTGCATTTTGTGTCTATCCTTTAATCTCTCAGCTTTGCTTTGGAGTAAAATACTCTCGGCTCGGTAGATCTACCCCGGGTGGAGGGGGGAGAGAGGAGAGTAGAGGGATAGATGGGGAAGAAAGGGGTAGATGGGGAGGGGGTGCGAGGGGGAATGTGGAGGGGAGGTGCATCATTCCCTCACGGTCCCGGGCAGCGCTCCCGCCCCTCCAGTCGCCGTGCTTCATGCGCACAGCCCCGGCTCCACCCCTCTCTCATTGCGCCACCCCGGGGAGACGCAGTGAACAAATCAGGGAGGGCCCGGCCAGGGGTTGGAGCAACATTTACAAACCTTGGCCTCAGCTCACACTCGTCCGCCCGAACCCCGGCATCCGCTCCCGCCGCCAGCCCTCTCCCTCCCTTCTCTCTTTCCCTTCCCTTCCCACCCTCCCTTCCATTTCTCCTTTCCCTTCTCTCCTTCCTTCCTTCCCTCCCTTCTCTACTTCCCACACTCCCTTCTCTCCCCCCCCCCCCCCCCCCCACACACACACATAAACGCACAGACAACTAACACACATCACGCACAGACAACTAACATACACACAACTAATACACACACACACACACACACACACACACACACAAATAAGTTAGGATGGGGTAGAAGTCCAAAGGGTAGGATGGGGCTGAAGCCCAAAATGTAATGCCTGGACTGGTTTTTCGCCAATAGTTATTGGTTTTCCACGATCTAGTTTTTTTTTTTCATTTCACAGACACTAAAACAAGTGGTATTGTAACTATGTACTTTTCAGAGGTGATCTACACATTTTGTTTGTTACTTGTAGGCTTACATGTGTGCAATTTTATATTAAAATGTAGCTTAGATCTAGACAACAGACAATAGGTGCAGGAGCAGGCCATTCGGCCCTTCGAGCCAGCACCGCCATTCAATGTGATCATGGCTGATCATCCCCAATCAGTACCCCGTTCCTGCCTTCTCTCCATACCCTCTGATCCCCTTAGCCACAAGGGCCACATCCAACTCACTCTTAAATATAACCAATGAACTGGCCTCAACTACCCTCCGTGGCAGAGAGTTCCAGAGACTCACCACTCTCTGTGTGAAAAAAGTCTTTCTCATCTCGGTCTTAAAGGATTTCCCCCTTATCCTTAAGCTGTGACCCCTTGTCCTGGACTTCCCCAACATCGGGAACAATCTTCCTGCATCTAGCCTGTCCAACCCCTTAAGAATTTTGTAAATTTCTATAAGATCCCCTCTCAATCTCCTAAATTCCAGAGAGTATAAACCGAGTCTATCCAGTCTTTCTTCATAAGACAGTCCTGACATCCCAGGAATCAGTCTGGTGAACCTTCTCTGCACTCCCTCTATGGCAATAATGTCCTTCCTCAGATTTGGAGACCAAAACTGTACGCAATACTCCAGGTGTGGTCTCACCAAGACCCTGTACAACTGAAGTAGAACCTCCCTGCTCCTGTACTCAAATCCTTTTGCTATGAAAGCTAACATACCATTCGCTTTTTTCACTGCCTGCTACACCTGCATGCCTACTTTCAATGACTGGTGTACCATGACACCCAGGTCTCGCTGCATCTCCCCTTTTCCTAATCGGCCACCATTTAAATAATAGTCTGCTTTCCTGTTTTTTGCCAGTTTAAGAGCCCTATCCAGCTCTCTCTTGAAAGCATCCAGAGAACCTGCCTCCACCGCCCTCTGAGGCAGAGAATTCCACAGACTCACCATTCTCTGTGAGAAAAAGTGTTTCCTCGTTTCCGTTCTAAATGGCTTACTCCTGATTCTTAAACTGTGGCCCCTGGTTCTGGACTCCCCCAACATCGGGAACATGTTTCCTGCCTCTAGCGTGTCAAAACTATTTGGTCCTTTAACTCTCAAGCACTTTTTAAGTGCACATTTTGATTACTTGCCGTTCTACCATAGAAATATAAAGTCTATAATAGATTTTATTTCTATTTCTATGACTCTACAGACCTTGGCTGGGAACCTGGGGCTCACCAAAATTGTTCCCAATTGGGACCCGCACCTCCTAAGGCCAGCCCTGATGACAGGTGTTTCATGGAGTAACTTGGAAGATGCAGGATCCTTTCATCCCAATGAGGAAGAAATAGTCAAGGGGAGAATGAGGTGACTGTGACAGACAAAGGATGTCAAAGAGAGCATAAAAGTAAAAGGGCAGGTGTATAATATTACAAACATCAGTTGGAAACTGGTGGATTGGGAAGCTTTTAAAAAACAACAGAAGATAAATAAAAAAGCAATACAGGGAGAAAAGATGAAATGTAAAGATAAGCTAGCCAATAATATTAAAGAGAATTGCAAAGGTTTCTTCAGATATGTAAAGAGTAAAAGAGGCAAGAGTGGACATTGGACCACTGGATAATAAAGCTGAGGTGATAATGGGGAATAAAGAAATGGCAGACAAATTGAATACGTTTTTTGCATCAGTCTTCACAGATAGAAGACACCAGCAATGTGCCAGAATTTTAAGAGTCAGGGGCCAGAAGGAGTGCAGTTGCTATTACTAAGGAGAAGGCACCTGGGAAGCTGAAAGGTCTGAAGGTGGATAAGTCTCCTGGACCAGATGGACTACACCCCAGGTTCTGAAATAAGTTGCTTTAGAGATGGTTGAGGTATTAGTAGTAATTTTTCAAGAACCACTAAAGTCAGGAGTGGTTCCAGAGGACTGGGAAACTACAAATTTCAACTAGAGAGCGAGGCAAAACAGGGGAAACTTTAGGCCCGTTCACCTGACTTAAGTGGTTGGTATGATTTTAGAGTCCATTACTATGGATGTTTCCAAGTATTTAGGAGCCCGTGATAAAATAGGCCATGGACAGCATGGTTTTGTGAAGGGGAGATCTTGCCTGACAAATCTGTTGGAATTCTTTCAGGATGTAAATAGTGGGATAGACAAAGGAGAGTCAGTGGATGTTTTTAACTTGGATTTTCAAAAGGCATGTGAGCCTGTTAAACACGACGAGACCCCATGGTGTCAGAAGGTTGGCTGGATGGCAGAACACAAAGAATGGCTGTAAAGGTGGCTTATTCTGGTTGGCTGCCAGTGACAGTGGCTGCTAGTGGTGTTCTGCAGAGGTTGCTGCTGGGGTTGTTACTCTTCACAGTGAATGTTAATGATTTAGATGATGGAATTGATGGCTTTGTGGCTTGGTTTTCTGATGAGACAAAGATAAGGGGAGAGGCAGGTAATGTAGATAAAGCAGGATGTCTGCAGAGAACTTGGACGCATTGGGAGAGTGGACAAAGAAGCGGCAGATGGAATACAGTGTAACTAAGTGTGTGGTCATGCACTTTGGTGCAGGAGTAAAGGCATCAACTATTTTCTAAATGAGAAGAGGATACAGAAATTAGTGCAAATGAACTTGGGAGTGGTAATGCAGGATTACCAAAACCTTAATTTGCAGGTTTTATCGGTAGTAAGGAAGTCAAATGCATTCTTTTCAGGAGGACTAGAATATAAAAAACGGGGATGGAATGCTGAGGCTTTATAAGGCGCTGATGAAGCCACATTTGGAATATTGTGGGTAATTTCGGGCCCCATATCTGAGGAAGTATACGCAGGTGTTGGAAAGGGAATTATGCCAGGGATGATTGATTTATTGTGGGAGGAGCGTTTGATGGCTCTGGGCCTGTTCTCCCTGGAGTTTAGAAGGATGAGGGTGGATCTGATTGAAACCTAGCAGATAACGTTCTTAGCAAGGGGTGAGCATGGGTTTTTGGGGGATGTGATGTGAGAGGAGCACAATTAGGCCATTTGGCCCGAGTCTACGTCACCATTCTATCACGCCTGATCTATCTTTCCCTCTCCCTCCTAACCCCATTCTCCTCCCCTCTCCTTGTAACCTTTGACACCCTTACTGATCAAGAAACTGTCCATCTCCGCTTTATATATACCCAATGACTTGGCCTCCATAGTCGTCTGTGGCAATTAATTCCTCAGATTCACCACCTTCTGGTTGGTTGCTGAACAACAAGCAGCTTTTATGGTTTGTTTAGATAAACATTCTGGTTGGAGAAGGGTAATAAATTAATGGGGCCCAGAAAAAAAAAGGAGTTGGCAGACAATGATGTCAATAAGGGGAAGTTTGTTTACTTCAGAAGAAAGACAGATGGTCAGACAGGCAGGAGAAGGGGTTACAGGATTAAAGCGAGAGCAGTAAAATATCCCATTACGGCACAAATTGGAGTAACCAAACAGAAGAAGTGTGAGAGATCTCAGGGAGATAACAATCAAGGGAATTAGAGAAGCCGTTCCCAAGGGACAGAATTTCGAACGGGCTTTTGAAAATCAGCAGAACAAGGACGAACTTCCGACAGTGTTTTTACAAAGATTAAGGAAAAATGTCCAGCAGTATTCGGGGATAGACCCTGATACGACCGCAGGTCAGCAGTTGTTGAAGGTTAATTTTGTAACAAAATCATGGCCAGATATTAGAAAGAAATTGGAAGATTGGAATGAAAAACCATTGAATCAGTTGTTAACAGAGGCTCAAAAGGTATATGTAAGACGGGATGAGGAGAAACAGAAGGGAAAGGCAAAAATGATGTTGCAAGCAGTACAGCAAGTAGTATTGGAGGACGAGGAAGAGGTGAATGGAGGGACCGAAGTTGGGGTCCCCGGGAGAACAAGGAACAAGGATCAGGAGGGTGGTACACGGGGCCACCCTGGTGTTATTATTGTAAAGAGGAGGGTCATTTCAAGAGGGAATGTCCTAAGCGACGACGGGAGGTGCAGTCGTACGCACTCATGGAGGAAGAATAGGGGAGTCAGGGGTCCTGCTCCCTGGGGTGTATGGGATACACACGGGAACCTCTGGTAAACTTGAGATTAGGACCCCAGGGAGAGGATATGATATTTATGGTAGATTCGGGAGCAGAGAGATCAAGTGTAACTAAGGTACCAGAAGGAATGAGATTGGGTAAAAAACAAGTTAGAATCTCAGGGGTAGAAGGGAAAGTGATGACATTACCCGAGGTAGAAGGGGTGGTGGTGAAATATGAGAATCGGGAAACTATGGAAGATTTAATCTTGGTACCCCAGGCAGGGATAAATTTGATGGGAAGAGACTTACAAATTCAATTAAGAATGGGAACAGCCCCCGTAGGGGGACAGATAATAGTCCAATTGTATAAATTGACCACTGAGGACGAGGGAAGAATAGTCCCGCAGGTGTGGGCCAAGGAAGGAAACCGGGGTGGGCTGCAGATCCCACCCTTGAAAATAGCTCTGAAAAAAGAAAGTGAGATAGTACGGGTAAGGCAATATCCAATTTCTATGGAAGGAAGGAGAGGACTTCAGCCAATTATAGAGAACTTACTAAAAGATGGTATATTAGAGAGTTGTATGTCCCCATATAACACCCCCGTACTCCCCGTAAGGAAGACCGACGGGACGTTCAGATTGGTCCAGGATCTCAGGGAATTAAATAAGGTAGTTAGAACGCGACACCCGGTAGTCCCGAACCCGTATACCATAATGGGACGGATACCCCCGAATCACAAATGGTTCAGTGTGGTAGATTTAAAAGACGCTTTTTGGAGCTGTCCCCTGGCTGAAGAGAGCAGGGACCTTTTTGCGTTTGAATGGGAAAACCCAGAGACCCAAAGGAAACAGCAGTATCGGTGGACTGCACTCCCTCAGGGATTTACAGTCCCCGAACCTGTTTGGACAGATATTAGAACAAGTATTAGAG
The DNA here is from genome assembly GCA_035221665.1 of Okamejei kenojei. Lineage (NCBI taxonomy): Eukaryota > Metazoa > Chordata > Chondrichthyes > Rajiformes > Rajidae > Okamejei > Okamejei kenojei. The sequence goes on along the minus strand of CM069160.1, from coordinate 1,339,442 downwards.
GACGTCCCGAGGACTGATGAGACACAGCTGTTGCAGTATGTGGACGATTTTATTACTATCAGGGGAAGAAGAGGAGGCAGTTAAGGATGCAACAATAACCCTCCTGAACTTTCTGGGGGAAAAGGGGTTGAGAGTGTCTAAAAGTAAATTACAGTTTGTAGAACGAGAAGTTAAATATCTAGGACACCTGATAAGCGATGGGAAAAGGAGAATAAACCCAGAAAGGATAGCGGGAATTACCGGACTGCCAATGCCGAAGAATAAGAAGGAGATTAGGAAGTTTCTTGGACTGATTGGATATTGTAGATTATGGATAGATACCCGACAGGTTAGGTTTCTATATGATAAATTAAGTGAAGAAAATGATAAAGTAAAGTGGGAATCCAGGGACGAACACCAGTTTAGGAAATTAAAGAACAGTTTAATCACTGCCCCTGTACTGGCTCTCCCGTCTATTGACCAGCCATTCCATCTTTTTGTGAACGCAGAAAATGGAATTGCGCTGGGAGTACTAACCCAAGAGAAAGGAGGGAAGCGGCAGCCCGTTGCGTTCCTCTCCAAACTCTTGGATCCAGTATCGCGGGGATGGCCAGTATGTATTCAAGCGGTAGCAGCCACAGCAGTGTTAGTGGAAGAAAGTAGGAAAAATTGACGTTTGGAGGAACTCTGGTGGTGTCCACTCCCCACACGGTCCGGACGATACTAACTCAGAAGTCCAGTTGGTGGTTGACGGATTTTAGAATTTTGAAGTATGAGGTTATACTTATGGAAAAGAATGATTTGACCATAGTAACGGATAAAAACCTAAATCCCTCTCAGTTTTTGTACTCGGCAGGTGCTGAGCAGGAAGGGGAGTTATCAGAACATGATTGTAGTGAGATAATAGAACTTCAGACAAAGAGTAGGGAAGATTTAGAAGAACGACCGCTTGAGACAGGGGAAAGATGGTTTATTGATGGTTCTTCCCGATGCATAGACGGAAAAAGGTATAGTGGGTATGCTATAATAACCGGAGAAGGGTTTGAAAAAGTGGAAGCAGGCAGGTTACCAGGAAGTTGGTCCGCGCAAACGTGTGAATTGTATGCATTACTGAGGGCATTGGAACTATTGAAAGGGAAAGAAGGAACTGTGTATACGGACTCCAAGTATGCCTTTGGGGTGGTACACACCTTTGGGAAAATCTGGAAAGAAAGAGGGATGATTACAGCCAGAGGGAAAGAGTTGGCTCATGAACAGTTAATTGAGAAAGCTTTGGAAGCACTAAAATTGCCAGAAAGAATAGCGGTGGTCCATGTAAGCAGGCCACCAGAGAGGGAATTCGCTGGAAGCTAGAGGGAACAGGGCAGTCGATAGTGCCGCTAAGACAGCAGCGACAGAAGGAACGGTAAAAAATGCTGTCTCTGATATCGTTGAGAGAGGGAATAGAGAAGATACCTGTATTCTCGCGGGAGGAGGAAGATAAAATGAATGAGTTGGGTGCCCGGCGCTCCACGGACGGGAAGTGGTGGACGCCAGACAAAAAACAAATAATTACTAAAGGATTGACGAGGGATTTGATTAGACAACTACATTCGCAATCGCACTGGGGAGTTCAGGCTCTGTGCGACAGATACTACGGACTTATGCCTGTAGAGGCATTTATACTTTAGCCAAGCAGGCGGTGTCTGGTTGTGTAGTGTGTCAGAAGGTGAATAAGAAGGTAATGAGAGCTGTCCCAGGGGGGAGGACAACAATTGGCCATTAGACCCTTCCAGAGAATACAGGTAGACTTCACAGAATTACCAAAAGTACAGCAGTGGAAATATCTTCTAGTTATAGTGGATCACTTCACCAGGTGGGTAGAGGCATTTCCCACGATAAATGCCACTGCCCAGGCAGTTACTAAGATATTGCTGGAACAAATCATCCCACGATATGGAGTAATTGAATCCATAGACTCAGATCGAGGAACACATTTTGCTTCCAAGGTGCACCTATTAATTTGTCACGCCTTGGGAATAAACTGGAAGCTGCATACTCCATGGCACCCCCAGAGTTCGGGGAGAGTGGAGCGGATGAATGCCACTCTAAAAATACAGATAACTAAATTAATGGAGGAGACGGGGTTACCCTGGACTAAATGTCTACCAATTGCTCTATTGCGAATACGGACGGCACCACGAAAGGATATTGCGGTGTCTCCCTATGAAATGTTGTTTGGGTTATCTTATTTGGGAAGGTGGAAGGCACACCAACCTTTGAGGGAGGTGATGTATTCTTGAGGAACTATTTACTGGCAGTGTCCCGTTCCCTTACAGAATTAAAAGCGAAAGGATTATTGGCTCAAAGCCCGCCACTTGACTTTCCAATACATGCTGTAAAGGCCGGCGACTGGGTACTGGTCAAAAATTGGAAGGAGGAGAAACTCCAGCCCAGGTGGACTGGACCGTACCTAGTATTACTGACAACCGAGACAGCAATACGAACAAAAGAGAAAGGGTGGACCCACGCGATCCAGGTTAAAGGACCCGTCGATCCACCCGTTCCTGAGGAGGAGGAACAGTGGACGGTGAAGCCGGGAAGTAAACCCCTAACAGTAATTTTAAAAAGAAAAGCATTGAATGTATAACTGACAGTATGAAAGGAGCAGTTGTGGTATTGTTTGCTTTGTATGTAATTGTTGTAAAAGGTATTAATAATTGTGATAAATGTTATCATCCTATTCAATACAGAGGGGTAATAACCAGATCATTTACCTATCATTCCCATGTGAATAAAGCATGCCATGACCGAAAGAATAGAATCATTTGTAAAGAGGGGGGAAAGGAGTATTTGATGGCAGGCAATAGGGGGTATATAGGGAAGTTTGGGGCCGTTACCTGCCCAAGGGGAGAGAGATGGGTTTGTGTACAGTTAGTTTTCCCTTCTCAGATCATAAAAGGGGCAATAGATAAGACGAAGGAGGAAGTAGTGAAAGAGATTACTAAGGTAGTAGTCACTAAGCCTCCCCCTCCCCCACATACTCAGCCTCAAGTGCACCAGACACTGTACGAAGAAATCAAGAAGCAGATCGAAATCCCTGAAGGAGAAAAAAACCTGTTTTGTTGACTTGGCCACCCCGGTAGCTGGGACCCTGAATGTGACTAACTGTTGGGTCTGCGGAGGACCACTGATGAATTCACGCTGGCCATGGAGAGGATCCATTGTTGAAATATGGGACCTGATGGGGTGGAACCTGACAATTGGACAAGACCGAGATCCCCAGGTATGGGTCCTGACAGATGCTCCGGTCGGGACTGAGTGTATCGCTAGGCCCCTGGGCAAAGGATGCCGTCCTAGTAGGCAGCAGCCCCTGCCAGCGCATCGTCACCCAGTGGCCAAATCAGTCCCGAGTGTGGTGGCCAGAGGAGCCTAAATGGTATCTAACTAAGAAATATGGGAAAAACTGCGCTATCCGGATGGAGATTGATGGAGTGGAATCAGCCGGACTATGGAACTGCACCGGGAATAACCCTTATCAGGGGATCCCAGTATTGCGAGATACAAGGTTGCCTCTAGTGGACCGGCCCCTGAAGGATTGTTATGGATATGCGGATACAAGGCATACTCGGTGTTACCGATGAATTGGAGTGGGACTTGTTTTATTGGACTGGTACAACCTGGATTCTTCCTGTTAAACCCCAAAGAAGGCCGGTCGTTAGGAACACCTGTATTTGATGACCTATATCGGAAAAAGAGGAAAATAGACATTGGAGAATGGGAAGATGATGAGTGGCCACCAGCAAGGATCATCTCATACTACGGACCAGCCAACTTGGGCACAGGATGGATCCTGGGGCTACCGAACACCAGTATACATGTTAAACCGGATCATAAGGCTTCAGGCCGTACTGGAGGTAATTACCAACCAAACTGCGGGGGCGCTGGAGATGCTGGCAAAGCAGCAGATGCAGATGAGAGCAGCAATATACCAGAACAGGTTAGCCCTAGATTATCTCCTGGCAGAAGAAGGAGGGGTATGCGGGAAATTCAACCTCTCTAATTGCTGTTTGAACATCGATGATAATGGACAGGCAGTGATGGACATATCAGAAGGGATCCGGAAGTTGGCGCATGTTCCAATACAAAAGTGGAATTCGATTATGGGAACCCAATGGTGGGATTCTATCCTCGGAGGAACATGGTGGAGAACGGTGGGACTTGTGTTTCTATGTGCAGTGGCTGGACTGATCTTTATCCCCTGTTGTATCCCTTGTTTTAGGGAACTTATTACCAGAAGTATAAGTCAGATGCAGGCTGTAGTCATGCCTATGGGAGAGAAAGGGGAAATACAGAAAATAATGATAATGCGGCCAGGGGAAGTTTATGATTTACAGGAGGAGAAGGTTAGGACGATGTTACGTCAGTTCGAATTGAAGGAACTTAAAATGAGGGTTTAATCAGTGTATGCGTAGCAAAAGAAAAAGGGAGGATTGTGAGGGATAAAGTGATTAAACCCTATTAAAGAAAGGAGTTTTTAAAGAGAATTCAAACAGAGAGGGGCTGGAGAGAGGATTCTGACAGCAGTGTCTGAAGGTTGCCAGACCCATCCTTGAGGCCTTGAGTAAGAAGAGATTCATTGTATAGCTAGAGAAGGGGGTGATGTAGAGAGATCCCTATCAGTGGAAAGGAGTGATAGACGGGACCCCTGTCACTATAGCTTAGCTTTAGTACTGATATAGGAAAACTGAGAGGGTTCACTAGGAGGTGAGTAAAACTGGGCCAGGTCATGAGCAATTGAGCATGCTTAATAGAATGAATGAATATTACAACACACCCCTGGTCAAGAAATTGCTCATTACCATGAACATGTTTGAACATGCAATGTATGATATGGGAGGTGCGAGGGGATGTACGGTGGGTTGTACCTACAGATTGTGCACCTCCGACCCTGATTGGAGAAAGGTCCGGAGGGGAGATTGAATGTAAGATTTTGTGTATAAAGGGGGATGATCTCTCTGGCTTCGGTGTGTCTCGAGTTGGAGAGGCACCCGGTCTGCAGACTCGTAAAATAAAGAAATCTCTTGCTTCCAGGATTTAGTCTTTGAGTATTAATTGTGAGCATAAAGGGTATCTCACACCACTGTACGAGGTAATTCAAGAGCTCTCCCGAGTTTAAAAAAAAAATCGAACTCGTGGTAAGTACTTAGAATATACGTAGCGGGTTCGTCGGAGCTTGGGACATCTCTTAGCGACTCGTAACGCTAATGGCAGGTACTAGGGAAACGCGGTAAGCTCGGGAATACGCGTGAAGATTTTTCAACATGTTGAAAAATCTTCACGAGAGCCCAGAGTACCTACGAGCAGCTATTACCGTAATTCTCCGAGTTCGAATCAGAGGAAACTCGGGAGAACTCTTGAATTAGCTCGGACAGTGGGACAGCCCCTTAAGGATAATTTACAATTTTTACTGAGGCCAATTAACCTACAAAACCTGTGCATCTTTTAGTCGGTGGGTCGGTGGGGGCGTTGCAAGCCGCCAGCCCTGTTAGCAGCGTGTTAGTCATTTCAACTTTTTTTTTGTGTGTTTTAAAGTATGTTTTTAATGTTTCTTTTGTGCGTCTTGTGTGGGGGGTGTTGTGGGAGGGTGAGGGGGAAACCGTTTTTGGTCGCCTCCTCGATGGAGAGGCGACTTTTTCCAAGTCCCCTCCCCCGTGGGACTAACAATGAGGATCGGGCTTTTCCGGAGACGTGCCCGGGGCTTCAGCGGCGGGCGCAGCGTGGACTCTCAGCATGGAGGGGAGCGCTCCGTTTCGCTGGCCCGCGGCAGCCTGAAGCCACGGTCTGCAGAGCTCCAGCTGGCGTGGAGTCCGCAGCCTGGGATCCCTTGTGGGGGACCCGGGAGGAGAAGAGCTCCAACCACCAGCCCGCGGCCAACTTCTACTGAGGGCGCGGCGGGGACTTACCATCAGGAGCGGGGTCCCTCACCGGGGATCCCTGGAGAGGAGCTTCGACCGTCGGCCCTGCGATCTGCGGTGCTTCTGGCTGCGGCGGGAACTTTAAATCTGCGACCGCCGGTCTGCGGCCTACACCAACCTGAAGCCGCGGTCTCCGGTGGGGAAGCACCAATCCAGGACTTACCTGGACTTTACCATGTCTGAACATCTGGACGCCCGCAGCGACGGCTGCGGGGGGTTGAGGTCCCGACCACGGGGGAAAATGGAGGAGGACTGGCCAAATTTTGTGTCTTCCACCACAGTGATGAATGCTGTGGTGGATGTTTGTGTTACATTTTTATTGTGTTCTGTGTGTTCTTTATCATTGTACCGCTGCTGGCAAACTCATTTCACTTGCACTTCATGTGTAATGTGATGAATAAAACTAATAGTTGATTGTTGATCTTTGGAGTGTGGGGGGAAACTGGAGCACCCAGAGGAAACCCTTACAGTCACAGGGAGAACGTACAAACACCATACAGACAGCACCCGTAGTCAGGGTTGAACCCGGGTCTCTGGCGCTGTAAGGCAGCAACTCTACTGCTGGGCCACTGCGCCACCCCCACCCCTGTTCCGTCTACCAACGTGTATGACGATACACTTGGCTTGCTGTTTTCTATTTGCCACTTCTTTGCCCAATCTCCCATTCTTTACAAGTTCTTCTGCAGACTCTCTAGTTCCTCAATACCACCTGCCTCTCCACTTATCTTCATATCATCCACTAACTTGCCAAACAGTTTGATGGAGGGGCTTGGGGAGAGAGTGCAGTGGATCAATAGGGAGGAGGGCTGAGAGAATCTGGAGAGAGGGAGGGGTGGAGAGGGGAGCCAGTCTAGATGGTCATAGTCACAGGGACACCTGCCATTGCTTTCTGCTCCCTTTGAGGGCAAATCTCCACTACCCACAGATGAAAAAATTCCTCATATCTGCTCTCCATCTTTCACAATTACTTTGTGTCTTCACCTCTGCTAATAGGTATCAGTCCTTCCTATTGACTCTCTCGGTCCCTCGTGAACTATTTCCCTCAATGGTCTTCCTTCATTCTGCTCCGTTGTAAAGGAAACAGCCCACGTCTATTCAGTCTTCCTTCAGTAGATCTCCCACCCAATGCAGTCAAAACTCCCCTGCAATGTGGTGACTAGAACCATACACAGTGTGAAGCTAGCGTGACTAGTATTATAGATATTTCCCTGGGTGAATGTGAATTTCCCTGCTCTATATTCCACACCTCAGCTAATAAAGGAAATATTCCATGCATCTTTTTAACCCCAATCATCCGGTCATGCTGCTATTAATAGTCTGTGGATGGACATTCACAAAGAAATGCCTCGGTCCCGTTCTATACTCCCTATATACTCAGGACCGCAAGGCCAAATTTGACTCTAACTCCATCTAATTTGTAGATGACATCACTGTGGTGGGCTGGATCATGAATAATGATGAGACAGAGTACAGGAAATGATGGAGAACTTGGTAACATGGTGTAAAGGCACAGGGACAGCACAGTCACGCAGCGGTGGAGTTGCTGCTTTACAGAACCAGAGACACTGGATTGATCCTGAACACAGGTCCTGGCTGTACAAAGTTTGCATGTTCTCCCTGTAACAGCATGGGTTTTCTCCAGGTGATCTGGTTTCCTCCCATGTTCCAAAGACGTGCAGGTTTGTGGGTTAAATGGCTTCTGTCAATTGTCCCTACTGTGTAGGATGGGAACTAGCGTATGGGCGATCATTGGTTGGCGTGGACTCAATGGGCCGAAGGGCCTGTTTCACACTGTATCTCTAAACGAAACTACACAACAACCTGTGCCTCAATGTCAGCAAGACAAAGGAGTGAGTTATCGACTTCAGAACGTGTGATAGAGTACATGCCCCAATCAGCATCAATGGTGCAGATGTGGAAATGGTTGAGAGCTTCATGGTGGTATTGTAGATGGCGAAAATAGATATCAAAGATTACAACAGGATATTGATCAGTTGGGCAAGTAGGCTGAGGAATGGTTAATGGAGTTTAATGCAGATAAGTGTGAGGTGCTGCATTTTGGGAAGTCAAACTAGTCAGGACTTTGGTTTGACTGCATTTGCAATATTGTGTGCAGTTCAGAGATTATGTGGAGACTTTGGGGAGGCTGCAGAACAGGTTTGTTTATCAGGTTGCTTCCTGGGTTAGAGAGTATAAACTGTAAGGAGAAGTTGGACAAACTTGGACTGTTTTCTCAAGAGTGTCGAGGATTGAGAGGAAATCTGATAGATGTATATAAAATTCTGAGAATTGTGGAAAGTTATGGAAAGGGTAGACAGTCAAAACCTTTATCCCAGGAGGTAAATGTGAATGACTAGAGTTCAGAAATTGTAAAGGAGATGTACGGGGCAAGTTTCTTTACACACAGATTGGTGGGTGCCTGGCTGGGAGTGGCGGTGGAAGTAGATACAATAGTGACATTTAAGAGCTTTTAGATGAGCGCATGAATATACAGGGAATGGAGGATATGCATTATGTACAGGCAGAAGGGATTAGTTTAATTTGACATCAACTACATGATCCAAAGGGCCTGTCACTGTACTGCACTCCCTTATATATTATGTTCCTGATAACTGACCTGCTCCATCGCAGGCAAACTCCTGGTCAATCTGCTGTGCATTTTCCTCAGTGCTATCAGATTATTCATGCAGCAAGATGATCAGAACTGCATGCACTGCCCTAGCTGAGGTAGAGCATAACCACCTGATATCTGATTTCAGTGCCCAGACTAATGAAAGTCAGTATAGCATAGGGCTTCCTAACCATGTTAACTACGTGTAATGTCATGTCTGGGATCTATGGATGTACTGCAAGGTCCCTCAATACTGAATTGTCTGAATTAAACACCATCTGCATTTATCAGCCCATTTAACCACTGGCATCTTTCTGCCACCTGACTATGAATGGCGGTGCTGGTACGAAGGGCCGAATGGCCTCCTCCTGCACCTATGTTATGTTTCTATGACTATCTTCCACACGACCAAATTGCTCTATCAATCTTCATTTCATCCACGAATTTACCGAACATTACACCCACATCCAAGTCATTGACATATATTACAAGCCAGGATAGCAGCACCAATCCCTGTGGAACACCAGTACTCAGTCTTAAAAATAACAACTCTCTACCTACACTCTATCTATGATTGCTGCTAGTTTTGGACATAGTTTGTCTATTTGAAGCATCTCCTATAGTTTTATAGTCCCCTATAACTGTCACATGCCATCTTTTCACTCTTAATCTAACTCTCAATGGCCCCTCTAAATCCAGCTTCTCCATACTTGTAGCCTCTGTTTTTCCCCTCAATGGGGCATATTTAAGTTTCGGTTAGGTTTATTACACTCACGTGTACTGAGGTACAGTACTTTAATGATTCAATTCAATTATTCAATTTGCTTTGTCCAATCAGATGAGATATGCCATAAATAAATTCAAACATCAAACTCAAGTACAATAGATGGAGCAAAGGGGAAGATACAGAGTGCAGAATATAGTTCTCACCATTAGAAACCTAGAAACATAGGTGCAGGAGTAGACCATTCGGCCCTTTCAGCCAGCACCGCCATTCAATATGATCATGGCTGATCATCTAAAATCAGTACCCCGTTCCTGCTTTTTCCCCATATTCCTTGATTCCTTTAGCCCTAAGAGTTTATATTGCAATAGTGTTGCATTACAATTAGAGGGGAATGGAACATAAAAATCCGATGTCTTAATAGGGTAGAGATGAATTGGACATATTTAGCTTTTGGAAGGAAGCCCGTCAGGCCTGTTCAGTAGCCTGATAACAGAGGGGAAGAAGCAGTTCCTGAGTCTGCTGCGGCAATTTAAAGCTTCTGTACCTTCTTTTGGATAGGAGCAGGGAGAAAAAAGGAATGACCGGGGTAGGGCAAGTCTTTGATTATAAGCTGGAGTAACTCAGCGGGTCAGACAGCATCACTGGAGAAAAGGAATAGGCGATATTTCGAGTTGAGACCCTGCTTCAGATTATATTTGCTGCTTTCTTGAGGCAGCATGTGTGGCTTTACTTTATTTTAGACATTCGAATATACAGCATGGCAACAGGCTCTTCAGCCAACAGAGTCTGCACCGACCAACAGTAACCGTATACTGGCACTATCCTGCACACTAGGCATACACACAATTACAATTAACAGAAGTCAAATTAACCTACAAACTTGACCTACACACTCATTGGAGTGTGGATAGAAACTGGAGCAACCAGAGGAAACCCACGCGGACACAGGGAGAACGTATAAACTCTGTAGTCAGGTATATGGCGCTGTAAGGCAGCAACACTGCCACTGTGCCATTGTGTCGCCCTCATGTCAGTGGTGGAGTCAAATCATTGATGGAGTCAATGATGGGGTGTCTGGTCTGGTGATTGATTGGGCTAATTCTCGTTATTTCTCCCTTGAATGCTTCCCATCCCACTGTGTAGATGTAGACTACATCCTGTGCCAGGAGCAACAAACCAACTGCTGGAGAAATTCAACGGGTTGAGCAGCATCATGAAGAGAATGAAATGGTTGACATTTCAGCTTGAAACCCTGTATCAGCCTGAGTTTCCCCAGCAGCGTGTGTGTTGCTCCAGATTCCAGCATCTCCAGTCTCTTGTGTCTCTACCTTTGTCAGGTCTTCCCTTATTGAATGAAATTGGCCTTCCAAGATTTAAACCTCCCTGGATTTCCATTTTCACTGAAGGTTTGGATAATGTGTCTGGTTGGTGGGTGAACGGTGGAGCCCTGGTACCAGAGGGGTGAACAAGGAGCAGCCTTGGGAGTTTCTGATGGAGAATCTCCCCCAGTGATGGGATCGGGCAGAGACTGTGATCATCACCGGCCCCGCACTCACCGCTAGATGCCCTGCTGCTGAGCCTGCAGCCGCTGCCTCTCTTTGATCAGTAAGATGATTCCCACCACGGCGCTGATGATTCCCAGAGTGATTCCCAGAGCGCAGATCACGGTTCCAGGGCCGGACGCTTCCTCGGGTACCTCGGGCTCTGGGGAGAGATGAGGGAAGGGTGAGGATCCAACAGAGAGCCCGGGGTGAACACAGAGCAGAGAGTTGGGGCACTAAGCCCACCTGGGTGGAGGGGAGCCAGTCCCACATCCAATACACACTTACGTTGGCAAACCCTGCTCCCACATGTCAGTAACTCCTTGATCTGTGTGAAATACTCACACTATCAAACAGCAAACGTTCAACATTCCCATTCTACCAGCGATGTGAAAGCAGCATCCAGCCTGTCCTACAACTACATGGCATTTCCTTCAGCCCTTTATCCCATTATCTAGTATAATTATTCAACCTATTTCCAGATTCAAGCAGGGAATTCCAGATCACAGGAGATTGCTGCTTGAAAATCTCACTTGGCTTAAATCCATCTCGTCTGGTTCCTGACCCATGGCGGCAGAAACAACTTCACCTGTCTGCTGTGTGAGAGCCCCTCATGATCAAGACTTCATCACATACACCTGTCCAATCTTCTCTGCCTCGGAGACACATCCCACACGAGAGTGATGGAAGGTTGGAAATGTAAGATGGGCACCATCAGAGCTTATACACGGGGGGAGCTGTCTGAGGTCACGGCAATTGTTGAACCAGAGCCCCGCGAACATGTATGTAAAGTTTGGACAAATCGGTAAAATAGAATCTGATCGCAGGAACTGAGGAGAGAGCGGGATGAGATCTACCTTGTTACAACTGTAGGAAATTTGCACACCTGTGGGATTCACTTCAGACTTAACTGGAGCTATGTGGAGAGCAGAGGAGTGGGAATGGTCTGGGACATCAAGTGGGGAATGTGTGGGCAATGGGATTGGTCTAGGAATGATCAGGTGGAGAGTGTGGGAAATGGGATTAGTTTGGGAATGATCTGGGGGAGAATGAGGAGAATGGAATTGGTCTGGGGTTGTTACAAAGCAATGGAAACGTGGTATTAAGTTTGCACTCCCAAATAGTGTACCTGTGAGAGGGTGGTGAGTCTGTGGAATTCATTGCCACAGACAAAAGTGGCCAAGACATTGGGTATGTTTAAGGCGGAGATTGACAGGTTCTTGATTAGTAAGGATGTCAAGATTTATGGTGAGAAGGCAGGAGAATGGGGTTGAGAGGGAAAGATAGATCAGCCATGGTGGAGTAGACTGAATGGCCTAATTCCGTGTCTATGACATGAATCATGAACAAATGCTGAGAGGCAACAGAGAACTTTAAACTAAGGAGAGGTTCCGATCAAATGGACGGGTCAAATGGAGAAGTTAGATCAAGCACCAATACTGGATGGTTGTCAAAGTCAGTGTTTGAGAATAATGTGAACTTCTCTGTGTGGAGAATTGAACCCCTCTAGGGTATAGAGATTGTACATCTCCCTCATTCTTTCCTCTCCACCCTCTCAGTGTGTACTTTCCCTCCTTCCCCTCAATCCTTTTCCTCACTATCTCAGTCCCTTCCCTTGTCATTCCCTCATTGTGTACATTCCCTCCATCCCTCCACTCACTGTCCTTTCCCTCCCCCTTCCTCCCTTCATTCTGTGTGTCCTTCACCTCCATCCCTCCACTCTCTCTGCACGTCCTTCGCCTCACCCTCCCCCACTCTCTCTGCATGTCCCTCCCCCCCATTCTCTCTGCACTTTCTACCCCCCACTCTCTCTCTGCATGACTCCCCCCACCTTCCCTGTGTGTCTTTCACCTCCCACTCTCTCTCTCTCTGTTCTTCCCCCTCACATTCAATGTGTTGTTCCCCTCCCTCCCCCTCTCAGTGTAATCTCTCACTAATGGCTGCTCACCAAGCTGCCCTGTAAACCCACCCATTAATGTATGGAGTTTGCATACTCGCCCTGTGACTGCGTGGGTTTCCTCCACGTGCTCTGGTTTCCTCCCACATCCCAAAGACATGCAGGTTAGTGGATTAATTACCCAAAGTGTGTGGGTGAATAGTAGAATCTGGGGTTGTTAATGGGCACATGAGGCAGGATAATGACAGGGAAAAGAGAGGGAGGGAATTAACAGAGTTGCTCAGACAGTTGGCATAGACTTGATCGGCTAATTGTCCTTTCATTTAATGAGAAAAAAACTATATAGATCTATACAGAATATTTAACCTATATTCTATGAAACTGAATCTCCCCCTCATCTCCCAGTGACACCACGTCACTCAACATTGGACTTGTCATAATCCACCGAATCCTGAGGCTCATCCAGTTGGGAACACACCCAATGAAGTCACTGCTTGTACAGGGCTCCTTCCCACCTGTGGCAGCATAAGTACGAGCTCAGGCCCCACACACAAAGCATCAGGAAACAGGCTCGGCTGTTTCCCACTTTACAGGAGCACCCTCTTCCCACTTTACCACAGATTTGCTGGGACCTGACTGGGCAGATTCAGCAGTGACCAAGACAGCTCACACACCCTCCAAAGCCCATGGACTGAGCTGATGGAACTTAGCTGCTGAGATACTCAGTCAATGAATATCAGTGCAGACATTGTGAGAAGTCCTCCTTCACTGAGGGTGTCAGTATGGCTGTGACTGGACACTCGGGGTGGATGGGACCTCAGGTTGGAAGACACAGACATGTTCATTAGTGAAGCCCATTTTACAGCAGATTGAGAAACATCACATTCCATCCTGAGCATCTGCGTACTCCAGGCTCAGGTTCCCCAGGCTGTCCTCACCAGGTTATAGACACACTGTATGAAAACCATCTGCCATGTTTACTGTGGAGGTCAAGACCACATTGACTCTCAACTTCCTCCCACGGAATCTTTCTAGGTGACCATATCCAATCCCTGCCATCAACAAGGTCATCCTGGCTTCCTGCTCACCAAGGAAGAATTTTGTCTTTGATTTCCGTAAGGTGGAAGTGATGTCACAGGCGCTGGGATTTGGAGCATGGCCATAATAGGAAGAGTTTCCACTCCCTAATTGGAGTTCTCCAAGACTGAGTGGTTAAATATGTCAGGGGGGGACCAGTGGATTGGGGTATTTCAATAAAGTCCAACACAGGTTTAATCATCAATGGAGGTGCACATGGACAAACACGACATGGACTGAGAATTGGTTATTGGACAGAAAGTACATAGTGGGAATCACCAGGCTGTTCCCGGGCTGGCAGGCTGTGAATTATCGGTTCAGCAGGGACTGGTGCTCTGGCCCAAATTATTCATGATCTGTATCAATGAAGGGGCCATATGTCACGTTTCCAAGTTTTCCTGATGATAAACGAGTTGAGATTGCGAGACAGTCAGAGACTTCAGAGGAAATGTACCCATTGAGAGTGGTGGACAACTTCTTTACTATTATATCACTTTCAGGAAGCTGTGAACTTGGGCTCAATATCTTTCTGTACATCAAAGCTGTTAAGGTCTTGCCATTAACTATATACTTTCCCCTTACATTTGAGCTCCCAAAGTGCAACACCTTATACTCGCTCGGATTAATGTCCATTCACCATTTCTCTGCTCACCTCTGTAGCTGATCTATATTCCACTGCATACTTTGACAGCCTTCCTCACTTCCACAACTCTGTCAATTTTGGTGTCAAGTGTAAACTTACTAATCAAACCATCTATATGACATCGAAGTGGTTTATACATAAATCACAAACAACAGAGGTCTCACCAAAGATCCCTGTGGAACTCCACTAGTCACAGACCTCCAGCCAGAATAACACCCTTTCACCACTACAATTCTATGCATAAGCCACCATGGACAGCGGCATTTACAAATATGAGCCGTAATCACTTCCCTTGCCTCCCATAGCAGCCTGGGATAAATCCTATCCTATTTTAGAGATTTATTCAACTTTAAGCCAGAGAGTGAGATAGCGTGGAAACAGGCCCTTCGGCCCAATTTGCCTACGCCAACCAACATGCCCCATCTACACTAGTCCCACCTGCCCGCATTTGGCCCATATCTCTCTAAACCTCTAAATCTCCTAAATGACCCTAAATCTCTCAACCTATCCTATCCATGAACCTGTCTAAATGTTGCGATTGTACCTGCCACAACTACCTCCTCTGGCAGCACATACCATATACCTGCTACCGCTTGTATAAAACAATTGCCCCTCAAGTTATTAAATATTTTCCCCCTATGCCCTCTGGTTCTTGATTCTCCTATTTTGGGTAAAAGACCATGCACTGACCCTTATATTCCTCTCATTATCTTACACACCTGTATTAGATCACCACACTTTCTCCTGTGCTCAACCACTCTCTATAGGTCAGCTCCTCGAGTCCTGCCAATATCCTCATATAACATCTCTGCACCTTTTCCAGCTTTCCTAGAACATGGTGCCCAATACTCTATAAGAACACAATACTCTAAATGTGGCTTTAACAATGTCTTGTACAACTGTAACATGGCCTTAAAACTTCCATAATCAATACTCTGACTTATAAAGGCCAATGTGCCAAAAGCCATATTGACTATCCTATCTATCAGTGATGTTACTTACAGGGAACTATGTACCTGCACTCCTAGATCCCCCTATAACATTCCCCAGAGCCCTACCATTCACTGTGTAGGTCCTGCCCTGGTTAAAATGTAACACTTACAATTATCTGTTTTTAAATGTCATCAACCATTCCCCAGCTCACCTGGCAAACTGATCAAAATCCTGCTGCAATTTTTTGACAACCTGCCCTGGTTAAAATGCAACATTTCCTCTTCACTATCTACATTACCACCCGTTTTAGTGTCATAGACAATAGGTGCAGGAGGAGGCCATTCGGCCCTTCGAGCCAGCACCGTCATTCATTGTGATCATGGCCAATCATTCACAATCAGTACTCCGTTCCTGCCTTCTCTCCTTATCCCCTAACTCCACTATCTTTAAGAACTCCATCTAACTCTCTCGTGAAAGCATCCAGAAAACCGGCCACCATCGCCTTCTGAGGCAGAGAATTCCGCAGACTCACAACTGTGTGTGAAAGTTTTTCCTCATCTCCATTCTAAATGGCTTACCACTTATTCTTAAACTCTGGCCCCTGGTTCTTGACTCCCACAAGATCGGGAACATGTTTCCTGCCTATAGCGTGTCCAAACCCTTAATAATCTTATGTTTCTATAAGAACCCATCTCATCCTTCTAAATTCCAGTATACAAGCCCAGCCGCTCCATTCTATCAACATATGACAGTCCCGCCATCCCGGGAATTAACCTGGTGAATCTTCGCTGCACTCCCTCAATAGCAAGAATGTCCTTCCTCAAGTTTTGAGACCAAAACTGCACACAATACTCCAGGTGTGGTCTCACTAGGGCCCTATACAACTGCAGAAGAACCTCTTTGCTCCTATACTCAACTCCTCTTGTTATGAAGGCCAACATGCCATTCGCTTTGTTCACTGCCTGCTGTACCTGCATGCTTACTTTCAGTGACTGATGAACAAGGACACCCCAGATCCCATTGTACTTCCCCTTTACCCAACTTGACACCATTTAGATAATAATCTGCCTTCCAGTTTTTTTCTACCAAAGTGGATAACCTCACATTTATCTACATTAAACTGCATCTGCCCACTCACCCAACCTGTCCAAGTCACCCTGCATCCTCATAGCATCCTCTTCACAGTTCACACTGCCACTCAGCTGCAAATTTGCTAATGTTACTTTTTATCCCTTCATCTAGATCATTAATGTATATTGTAAATAGCTGCGGTCCCAGCACTGAGCCTGGTGGTACCCCGCTAGTCACTGCCTGCCATTTTGAAAGGGACCTGTTAATCTCTACTCCGTTTCCTGTCTGCCAACCAATTTTCTATATGCAAACTTGCTAATCATACCATGTACATTCTCATCCAAATGATTGATATACATGACAAACAGCAAAGGCCCCACCACTGAACTCTGAGGCAACACCACTAGTCACAGGCCTCCAATCCGAAAAACAACCTTCCACCATCACCCTCAGCTTTTTTCTATTAAACCAATTTTCTATTAATTCACCCATCTCTCCTTCCCACTTACAATAGACTTTCCAACTTAACAATCCTGTCAGCCAGTGTTTTCTCATGACCTTTTCCTGTCCAATTTCTGCTTCAAGCTGTTCCTGACACTCTTTATACTCTTGACAGGCACCGTGTTATTAGTTCCCTTTCCGTGTCATATGCTTCCTTTTTTTTTGTTTATCCAGCACTCAATATCCCCTGGCTTTTACCCTCACAGGAACATATTGGTCCTGAACTTTACTATTTCTCCTATGAATGCTTCCCACTGTGCAGATGCAGATGTCCCCAAAAATTAAGTCCTTTATTCCTGCTCCTTTCTTGTATTTTTCCAGAATCACTTTTAAATTATTAGAAAATTATGACCCTATCTCCAAAATTGACCAGTTACAGTCCCCTAATGCTCCCTCCCTCATTGGTCTACGATATACCATGTCAAAATCTCTCCTGCAAAAAACTCAAAAATGGTGTCCCATAATTTTCCAAGTATGAAATCTAGCATCATAACACCATTTAACATATTACTCTGGTAAACACCCTTGTATCTGTTCCTCTATCTCCTGTTGACTGAATCCAGTATTTCAGATTTCCAGGTCGCCTGTATTTTTCTTTTCCACTCACCAGATCCCTCTGTTTTCTCCCTTTGATGTAATGGTTTATTCATGTTGTTTCTAATCCCATTATGTTTGAATCTATTAACCAGGTTTCTGTGCGTTACTTAGTCCAAACGTAGCCAATGCATTTAAAGACGGGGAAAGAGAGGATCTTTGTTGACTCTACAGGTGTGGTGTTATGAGGACAACAATAAATGGTGCAGAGAGGGAAAGGGGTTGAGAGAAGGAGCGAGAGAAGATGAGTGAAAGAAGGCGAGAGGCAGAGCGAGAAAGAATTAGCGAAAGGATGCGAGAGACAGACCGAGAGAGGATGAGAGAAAAGAGGCGAGAGATGGAGCTGGGGAGCAGAGAGAAAAGAAAAAAAGGACAAGTACGAGTGAGGCGGGAGTGATAGAAGGAGGTGGGGAATGGCTGAGAAAGACAAAGAGCGACAGCGAGACAAACTGTAATTGCGTTTTGCACTAACCCTTTTTTTGCGCAGCTTGCTTAATTTTGAGTGTAATTTATGTATAATTTATTTTTATATATAATTTGATTTGTTTGTCATATATGTCTATGCCCTCCAGTTTATTAATTTTTTTATACCCATGTGAAAGAACCCATATCTTATGAGTCTGGAGCAAGCAAAATGTTCATTGTACAGCAGAGAAACATAGAAAATGGATCTCTCTGCATCTGACAGAATGGGCAGCAAAAGAAGTGATCAGAAGACAGAATTTCTCTCTGTTAATTTCTGTTTAGTCCTTAATTCCCATTTTGTCTTTAGGTGCCCATTCTCTGTGTTGTACAATGAAAGGCTGTCAAAAGCCAATAGAAGCAATTTTATCCACTGATAAACCAAGGGGATTAACTTTGGGTGACAAAGTGGTGCAGTGGGTAAGGCCACAGCCTCACAACTCCAAGAACCTGGGTTCAATCGTAACCTTGTATGTGTGGACTTTGCACTTTCTCCCTGTGACTGTGCGGGTTTTCACTGGGTGCTGCTGTTTCCCTGAACATCTCAAAAACATGTGGGTTGGCAGGTTTAGCGGCTGCTGTAAATTACCCAAAGTGTGGGTGAGGGATAGAATCCAGGGTGAGATTAGTTAACAGACTAATTGGAGAGTGCGATCCCCCATTAATTGTAAGGAGAAAGAGTATGAATGATGTAAACTCATTGGTTTGGCTCAATCAATGATTGTGCATTACCCGTGAAGACTTTGCTGTGTTGGATGCAGTATCCCAATTTGCAGCAGCTCAGAGTAAATCTCCCAGCAGGAAAGATTCATTATTATGGGCACTCTGTCAGAATACACTAAAATCCCAGGATTGAAATGGTCTGGAGACTCAAGATGGACAACTGCCCAGGGAACAATCTAATCAGAACATCCACAATGTGCAGTCAGAATAGGTCCTGAACATTGCCCCAGGATGTGGCCAGGAATGTGAGTCTGGTCCTCGTCTGTGGTTTCTGACAACCAAGCCCGTTTCATTACCGACTGGGAATCCAATCATGCCAGGGACACAGTGCCCTCCTCATCACTGTATGGAGAAGATGGACAATGACAGCTCTAGGTGCCCTTTGTCAGCGTCTAGACAGGTTTTACAATCACCCACCCTGGTTAGACAGCACCAGCCACACTCACTCCGTGAGCAGGACACACTCACTGGTACACAGTGGTACCCAGCACTCCACCTGCTTGTAGCTGGAACAGAAAGCTGAGGCCTTGCTACTGGACCAGGTGAATGCAGGACCTGCCACCAACCAGTCCCAATCACGCGTAGAAATCGGCCCCGTTAACCTGGCTCATACTGACCCCAGAAGACAGTGGTCGGCCTCTCCAGACCCTCGTGCTCCACGTGGCAGGAATACATGTCTCCCGGGCTCGGGATGAAGCTCAGATAGGTGAACCTCTGGAAGGTGTAATCTCTCTTCATGTAATACTCCGTGGTGTAGATTCCCTCGGTCACAGGCTCATCGTTCCGTTTCCACTTCATGTTGATGCGTGGGGGTGCGAATCCATCAGCCAGACAGATCAAGGTGTTGGGCTGACCCCACTCCACGGGATCCTCGGGGTACATGGCAGCCTGAGGAGGCACTGTGGGCAGACAGGGTGAGAACAGGTTAACCAAGGTGACAGGACACTGAAAACCAGAATGCAATGAGTGTGGGTGGGGAATGTAGGCAGCAGAGACCAGGACTAGTTCACAACTAACAGGCAGAGCAGAAATGCAATCACAGATTTACAACCAACAGTGGAAGCTGATAAATGGTTGGTTTATTTGTGTCCCAGCACCTGTCCTGTGGTCTTCACCGGCAGTGAGTTCCATCAGTAAACCCCGGGGTTAGTGGACGTGTCACCTGGAGCTGGAGGTGTGGGCTGGGGCAGGAACTTTGGTCGTGATATCGTCAACCCACATCAACCAATACAATAACCCTCAATCACGGTAATCCCTCTCAAAACCATAATCTGTCACATCAATGTAAACCCACCATCACATCATCCCCATCACAATGATGCTCACCATTATAAACTCCCCAATCACCAATCACCATGACTCCCACTGTAACTCACTATCTCCATAAACCCAGGCAACATAAATCCCGTGAATCTCCTTTGCACTCCCTGGAGTGTAATCACATCCTTCATAGTGTGTGGTGACTAGAACTGTACAAAAAGCTGCAGAAGAAACTGAGCTGGCCCTATATTTAATATTGAGAGCCAGGAAGATATTAAGATACAGCAACTTTTCCAAGCTGCCCTCAATCAGAATCTACCTATAGAATATCCCAATGATATTGAGAAGCATCAGGATATGGTAAAGACAACCATTCTTGATGCCAACAGCAACATCATTGGCACCAAAACCAAAAACATCAGCACTGGCGTGACGACAATGACACTGAAATTGAAAGGGAAAACGTTTTGTTCCTGGCAGAATCGCATCAAATGCCAGGGCAAAAGGGAACTGCATTCCAGAGCCAAGGCTAATGTCCAGTGCTGAATGAGGGAACTGAAAAGCAAATGGTGCACCAATACAATCTCGAGAGATCCAGCATAGAAACATAGAAACATAGAAATTAGGTGCAGGAGCAGGCCATTCGGACCTTCGAGCCTGCACCGCCATTCAACATGATCATGGCTGATCATCCAACTCAATATACTGTACCTGCCTTCTCTCCATACCCTCTGATCCCTTCAGCCACAAGGGCCACATCCAACTCCCTCTTAAATATGGCCAACGAACTGGCCTCAAACTACCTTCTGTGGCAGAGAATTCCACAGATTCCCCACTCTCTGTGTGAAAATCGATTTTCTCACCCTCTCTCTCCCCCTTTCTCCCCGCTGTCTCTTCCCCCTCTCTATCTCCCCCCACTCTGTCTCCCCCCTCACCTCCATTCCATACTGTTGTCCATCCAGTCTGTGTTCTGATCCTCCCGAAGCCACAGTCTTCCCCCAGTGAAGATGAAACTGCACGGGGAGATAAGTCCACGGGAGACCTCCGCCCATCACCTTCATTCCCGAGGCTAGGGTCACCCTAATGGTCTTCTTTGTGTGCTTGATGTTCAGCAGATTGGATTCGTTGTAGCCTTGGAAGGAGAAGGGACCAAGTTGATCCATTGTTATTGTGGTGTTGGTCTTAATATCGATTGGTGACTGTCTGGTTCCATTACAAGTCGGATATTTGTGAGGCCAACTTTCAGGACCACATTCAGGGTATTGATAGCAGAAAGAATCTGTGACACCAGTTTGCCAAGCTGGTGGAGCTGTGATGTTGACTCAGTGACACCAGGCTCTCTTCAATGTCACCAAGGCCAGCTATGGCCCCATCCAGCATGGGCACAACAGCCTGTGCTCAAAAGATGGACAAACTTCTTCTGAAGGGGGATGAGCAATCATTTATGAATGGTGAGAACACTTTGAAGAGCTGATTAACTGGGAAATAACTGTTGACATGGAGGTTATCCACCATTTTTGCTTCCGGTTTCCGGCGCTGTGCACACGGCAGCCACGCAACAGTCGATCATCTTTTCCTTTATTTTTACTTACTTAATTCCTATTTATTTTGTGTCTTTTGGTTAGTTCGTTTTGTTTCCACCATGTTGTGGTGGGGAAACTTTTTATCTCCTCGGGGAATACTATTTCAGCGTATCTCTGAACAATCACTGGATTAGGGGGATAAGGGGGAGGTTTTAAGGATAAGGGGGAAGTTTTAAGGATAAGGGGAAGTCTTTTAGGACTGAGATGAGAAAATCGTTTTTCACAGAGAGAGTGGTGAATCTGTGGAATTCTCTGCCACAGAAGGTAGTTGAGGCCAGTTCGTTGGCCATATTTAAGAGGGAGTTGGATGTGGCCCTTGTGGCTGAAGGGATCAGGAGGGTATGGAGAGAAGGCAGGTACAGGATATTGAGTTGGATGATCAGCCATGATCATATTGAATGGCGGTGCAGGTTTGAAGGGCCGAATGGCCTGCTCCTGCACCTAATTTCTATGTTTCTATGTAACATCAAGGATCTGGTCTCTTTGTTGTCTACACCAGAGATCAACTGCTGGAGCTTCAACCTCTCCGACCAGCGGGCTTCACCAGGGTTACATCAGAAATCCCCAAGGAACGGAGGAGGAAATACAGGGGATGTCGGTCGGGAGTAAAACGATGTGCGGAGAAAAGGAGGTACAAGCCATACTTGCCTTCCAGCACAATCCATTGATCGCTGGCTAACAAGATTGATGAGCTAGCTGCACTAGTGAGGACACAGAGGGAAAACAGTGAGAGTAGTGTGATGTGTTTTCACGGAGACATGGCTCCCCGAGGACATGCAAATGTTCTACCAATCGGTGGTAGCGAGTGCCAACTTCTTCGCTGTCGTGTGCTGGGGCAGCAGGGCACGGACGCCAATAGGATTAACAAACTCATCAGGAAGGCTGGCTCCGTCCTGGGGGCGGAGTTGGATTCATGGGAGGTGGTCTTGGAGGGGAGGATGCTCCTCAAACTGTGGAGCATCCTCCCCTCCAAGACCACAGGAGATCTGTCTTGACTGTGGCTATCAAACTGTACAACTCCTATCATGGGGGAGACTGACTTCCCCCCCCTCCCCAATCTTTGCACATCCCCAATCCTTTCCACTCATCACATTAATTTCATATTTCATGTATTTTGTGTTTAATGACTGTTGGCAGATCAATTTCCCTCCTGAGATAAATAAAGTTCTATCGTATAGTATCATGCATCGCCCAGAGCCCCATAAGGGAGAATATGGAAGAGCCTCCGAGCTTACAGGAAGTCAGCAGATGCCATCCTGAAGAAGAGGAACAAGAAGAATATGGGCACTGATGGTAAACATCTGGCAGAATGAAATTCTACCCAATGATTTCCTAGATTCCCGGATTGTCATCATACATAAAAAGGGGGACAGGACAGACTGTGGAAGCCATAGGGGCATCTAACTTCTGTCAGTATTGGAAAGATAATCGGCTGTAGTTCTCTCCAACCAACTCTTCCCACTGCCTGAAGAAATCCTGCCCCAATTCCACTGCAGCTTATGCCCAGCCAGAGGCACAACAGACCTGATTTTCAGGGCCCAACAGCAACAAGACAAATTCAAGGCTCAGATGCAGGGCCTTCATGGACCTCACCACCGAGTCTGTGAACAGGCAAGCCCTCTGGCTGGTTCAGTCAAAAATTGGATGATCTGAGAAATAAGGTACTGAGACTACTTTCTGATCACGTCCTCAACCATTCTTGCAAACTATGGCAATAGGTGCTACACATCCAAAGGCGTATGAAGATAGATAAATCTCCCAGGTCTGACTGGATACATACAAGGACACTGTGGGAAGCTGGAGAATAAATTACAGGAGCCCTGGCTGAGATATATGGGTGAAGTTCCAGAAGACTGGAAAGTGGCTAATGTTGTGCCTCAATTTAAGAAGGAAAAGCCTGGGAACTATAGATCAGTGAGGCTAACGTCTGTGGTAGGCAAGTTACTGGAGGGGATTCTGAGGGATAAGATGTAGATGGACGGTGCCTAATTAAGGATAGACAGCATGGTGTTGTACGTGGGAGATCGTGCCTTACAAAAGGTCGTATTCAGAATGGGAGGGGGGAGTTGAGGTGCTGAGCCACCGGTAGATCAGGTTGGTTATTGCGAATCGAGCGGAGGTGTTGGGCGAAGCGATCACCAAGCCTACACTTAGTCTCACCGATGTAGAGCAGCTGACACCTAGAGCAGTGGATGGAATAGATGAGGTTGGAGGAGATGCAGGTGAACCTCTGTCGCACATGGAAAGACTGCTTAGGTCCTTGGATGGTATCAAGGGGGGAGGTAAAGTGACAAGTGACAAGAGGGCATGACATGAGAATTAAGGGACAGAAGTTTAGGGGTAACATGAGGGGGAACTTCTTTACTCAGAGGGTGGTGGCTGTGTGGAATGAGCTTCCAGCAGAAGTGGTGGAGACAGGATCGCTTTTAACATTTAAAAGTAAAGTGGATAGGTATATGGATGGGAGGGGAATGGAGGGGTATGGTCTGAGTGCAGGTAGATGGGACTAGGGGAAAACAAATGGTCGGCACGGACTGGAAGGGCCGAGAGGGCCTGTTTCCGTGCTGTAATTGTTATATGGTTATAAGTGTAGCATTTCCTGCGGTTGCGAGGGAAAGTACCAGGAGAGGGGGTGGTTTGGGTGGGAAGGGACAAAATGACCAGGGAGTTATGGAGGGGAGCAGTCTCTGCGGAAAGCCGAAAGGGAAGGAGATGGGAGATGCCAGTGGTGGAATCCCGTTGGAGGTGGCGGAAATGTCGGAGGATTATCTGTTGTATGTGACGGCTGGTAGGGTGGAAGGTGAGGACAAGGGGGACTCTGCCCTTGTTACGAGTGGGGGGGGGGGGGGGGGAGTGACAGCAGAGTTACGGGGTAGAGAAGAGACACTGGTGAGAGCCTCATCTATAGTATAAGAGGGGAACCCCTGTTCTCTAAAGAATGAGGACATCTCCGATGCCCCGCTGTGGAACACCTCATCCTGGGTGCAGACGGAGGAATTGGGAGTAGGGGATGGAGTCCTTACAGGAGGTTTATCAGTAAATTTACGTACCCATTCTGAGAAGATTCATCAGCATGTCAACAAGGATTGTGTGAAACTTCTACGGTTGTGGTGGGGAAAGTATTCTGATAGGTTGCATGTCAGCCTGGTATGGCAACTGCTCGACCGCCTGGCCCTGCAGAGAGTGGTGAACAGCCCAGTCTATCACCGGCTCCTCATTTCAGGGCATCCAGTCCATCTTCACCAGCACCAGCCCAGTCCGCAGGCTGCGGGGAGGGTGTGAGTTACTGTGGGCCCAGTGGCGGACCTACATTTTTGGGGCCCTGAAGCTTGAGCTATTATAGGACCCCTTCACAACCAGCAACAAGGTCTGGGTAACCACTGTTATCTTCTTTAATAGGGTAGTTCCACAACAGATCACCACAAATTTTAATTTCTGTCATAAATGTTAATAGTGTTTTACATTAGTTATAATACTTTTATCTATATTACTAAAAGTCTGATCTTGAGCACTTCCTGTTGTTCTGTATATTGATTTTAGAAAAAGTGCTGCCACGTACAGCTGTGATTTTACTTCGGAGTCACGTGAGTCACTACGTGAAGAAGGCCATCCCCACGCATGCGCATCATTATGTCTGACGCGTTGCGCAAAGACTGACTGGTGGGCGCGCAGTTCCTGCCAGCGGTATATTTTTGAACCTGGAAGGTAAGTTTTAACTTATTTCTAGGGATGTTTTTTGTTTTGCAGGATTGCCTGCTGAATTCGGGGCGAAGTTGGACGGGCCGCGGGAAACCGGTTATGGACCGTGGGTAAATCCCGGTCTGCACTGCGGTATTGCGGTTAGCCGGCCACCGTCGGGTTCACTCCCTAGTCACTGGCAAGGAGGTCAGCGACACCCAGGAGGGGAATGCGAGTGGGGGTTCTCCCAGTATGGGTTCCCAGACTGCTATGGTCCCCCAGAGAACGGGGTTAGACTGGCAGTTTGCCGGTCTTCCTACCCCAGTCACTGTTAAATGGGGTTAGCAGCTCCCACATCGCATGGTTCCCCCAGAGTTGGGGTTGGACTGGCAGTCAGCCGGTCTTGCAACCCCAGCCATTCATTATGGGGTCTGCAGCTCCCACACCACAATGGTTCCCCCAGAGAAGGGGTTAGACTGGCAGTCAGCCAGTCTTACTACCCCAGTCACTGTTAAGGGGGTTAGCAGAAGGGGTAAGAATGGCAACAAGTCGGTCTTGCAACCCCAGCCATTCACTATGGGGTCTGTAGCTCCTACACCATTATGGTCCCCAGAAATAGGGGTTAGACTGGCAGCAAGCCGGTCTAGCTACCCCAGTCTCGGACATTGGGGTCAGCAACCCCCAGACCGCTTAGGACTTCCTAGAGAAAGCGGTCAGACTGGCAGTAAGCTGGTCACGCTACTGCAGTCACTGACAATGGGGTCAGCAGCTCCCAGACTGTTTAGGTCTTTCTAAATAAGGGGAAAACTGGCAGTAAGCTGGTCTCGAGACCAAGTCATTACCTATGGGGTCAGCAACTCACAGGTTCCCCAGGAAAGGGGTTAAACCATGAGGAAGCTGGTCAGGCCTTGGGACTTGGTCGAGTCGGGCCAGGAGGTTCCCCCCTCCTATGGGTAGCGTCTGTGAATGCCTAAAACCCACCTGGAATAGGCACCTAATGAGGTTGCTCCAGAGAGATGTGCTCCAGAAGAGAGCTATCTGAGCCCGGGTATTATGAATAACCCGTAGGCAGCGGCACCTGTTAGGCTGCACAAAGACTTCTTCTCTGCAAAGGGGAGCATCAGGGGTCAGTTTCGCTCTGGCCCAGACTCATATTCTGATATAGGTCCGGGGGGGCCATGTTAGCGCAGGTGTCCTCAGGGGCCTGCAGCAGCACCTGTCAGGGCTGCACAATGTCTCCCTCTCTGAGGAGGGGAGCACCAGGGGTCAGTTTCGCTCTGGCCCAGACTCATATTCTGATATAGGTCCGAGGGGCCATGTCAGTGCAGGTATCCTCAGGGGCCTGCGGCAGCACCTGTCAGGGCTGTCCACAAGTCTCCCTCTCGGTGGAGGGGGAGTGAGAGGACATACTTGCAAGGGATGAGGCAAAAAAACCCGGCTGTGGCCAGATTCCCTGACGTTACAAGTGCAGGCAGTGCACAGAGTGATCAAATTAAACCATCATGTCGGCAATGACACCCCACGCAGTAGCAGTAGCAGTTCGCTGAAGTTGATGGGCGCTTGAAAGCTGGGCCAAGCTGGTCTCAGGGAGGAAATCAAGGATGGGAATGGAACCCACATCACGGGCCTTTGGGCTTACCATAAGACCACCGGTAGCCATGGAGGTAGGTGGGTCTGGTTCGTTCGAAACGTGGGGTAAGTGGACCATTCACAAGTTTGTAATATTTACACTTGTTTGGTACAAATGAAAATGTTGACATATGATGGGTAATTATTACACAGTATACAAACATGGCTTGGAATGGCGGCCAGAGACGTTAATATGGCCAGAGTTCTCTCTTGAGGCAGACTCAGAATGCCGGAGCAGCTTTAAGGCAGGCCAGTAGTATGGCCACAGCTGCATACAAGGCGGCACGGAATTATGGCGCGGCTTGTTCCTTGTGAAAGATGGCGAGATGCCGGTTAATATTTCATTTATTCCCATGTGCAACATAGCTTTCAGTATATGGAATTTCTCTACTGTCTAATTAATTATTTACTTAGGATCTTTATGGCATGCATATTGTTTAGATGCATACTGTTTAGGACCCATTCACAGGAGGTCACCGGACACATTTCAATTTGGTCTGGAGGATATTTAAGCTGTGTTTTGCTTAAATCAACCGTTTCAGCCATCCAATCTAATTTAAGTTGATACCAACTGGAAGTTGTGGTTTATCGGGTTTACCGTTAACTATTAATTACCTGTGATTCTGCCCTGGGGCAACAGATTGGAATTAATTGAAGCCTGTAACAAAGCAGTCTTCTAGTTATTAAGGGTAATTGGCTATAGCAGCTGTGTTTCAGCTGTGCAATTGGGTCTTGCATCATTAGAACTTTCAACATGCAAGTATTAACCTCTCAAGTGCCATATAGGTCATTGTTAACAGACCTATGCTATTATCAGCTGAAGCTACCATGGTCACAATGATGGTCGAACTACATTCCGTATTGCTCCAGTAGTTTGGTCATATTATCTTCAGTTATATTACTTACACGTGCTAGAACTAAGATGGACAATCACGAATGCCATCTCTAGTAATGAAGGCGGATGGAATTTGCATGAATCACCAATTCTTCAGTTATTGGTATTAATTACCTATAGGCACTAGGTGTATACTATGGGCTAAAGGGCTATTGTGCGAATATGCAAAACCTGCATGCTTAGTTCCAAGTTGATACACTGTGGTGGTGGCATATGTTAGTCACATGGATGCAATAAAGTCAAAATATCCTGTCATAATTTACCCAACCTTTGTTGCCGCTGGTGTATCATCATACAACGTCAATGACAACACAGTTTGGATGCTGGATCACAAAGCATTTCAGGATCTATGGCTCGGTGGCACCCCCCACTATCGCTATGTTTGCATGCAGGCTCATTCTTGCAACTCAGGGGAGGAATGTTCCTTTATGTGGTTCTCCATTTTGCCTCATCAGTTGGGGCTTGCAATATTCAGCAAGATCCCGCATTCAGGGTTCTCGGACTGTCTGACTGGCCTACGCAAAATGTTGGGAATAATATAGAACCTTATATGGGGTTCTAATCATTAAACTTTGCTGGTTCAGCCTGGGATTCAGGGAACCAGTCTCTGCATGATTAATCAATTCATTGCTTTACAGAATCTGAGAAGACCGCTAGACTGATCCATGTATGTCTCACTGCAGTATGCAAGGATAGCAACCAAAAAAGCAGTACTTTGCCTCTTCAGGAAATGGGAAGTGTTTTTCCTGTTAAATGTTATGTTACATATAGTACGACACGTACACTGACGTCTTAGATTTTTTTTTCTATGGGTTGTTGACAATAAATTAAGTTGTAGTCCCATTAACTGTACCCAACATGCTTCTCCTCATATTTGCTGCAGCAAGTGGGACCTGCTCCCTCGGGTTTCACCATCAGTATTTAGGATATCATTAACACAAGTTCTTCCAGACCCAAGTACATGGAAGTATTGGATATTGACATTGTGTTAACATTTATTCACTATGGGGCTCCAGCTATATCTCTATCTTTGGTTCGGCTCTCATAGGTAGGTTATTCCCTGGCACTGCCCTCAGCGCACGGGTCCAGTCATTCCATAAATTGCGAATGGACAGGATCATTACATCTGCAATATCATAATTCATGTTTACATACTCCATGCACCTTTGGTTACATGTGGTCACACGTTTACATCATTACGTCAAGATCATCTAGAGCCTTAGAGGCTCTGATACTAGTTCAGACCATCTCCAGGTGGTTATGCAAGGTTTGGCTTATACAGGAGTAGATACTGATTTCTAATCTCACTCCACCAGGGCTGCTACAACACAAACAGCAAGGGTTATGTGCGGCCACTGGACCACATCCTGTCTACTGCAGGATGGTCTAACAAACGAGGTATCCAACATTTATTTTAACCCATTGCCAGACCAGGGGTATTTGCCAACTCTATTTAGGTTCAATTTATAGTTCCCCTCGGTTGAGAGGTGTTACTGTTATTATTGTTTGTTCTTTATCAGCATCAGCATGTTTTTAAATCTATGTCATGTATGTATGCATTATGATGTTTCCCTCATCTATGGTCAACTGATGCAGTCGTGACTGTGTGGACTCGTTTTTCCACGGCATGAAATCACAGACCTTCAAGTCTTCACATAGTCACTCACGTGACTCCGAAGTAAAATAGTAAGATTAAATGAGAAATTACCAGTTTGAAGTTTGATCATTATTTTATGAGGCGTTACGATGAGGGATTGCATGCCCTCCGCTCCCTACCCTCATAACTTAACGATCATCTGGTAGTTCTAGTCTTCTATAATCTTACTATGTTAGTTCAACAACTGTTATCTGTGATTTCACACCGCTGCTTTGAAGATTGACGCGCATGCGTGGGGACAGCCTTCTTCACGTAATCCTTCATCGTAACTCCTCATAAAATAACGATCAAACTTCAAACTGGTAAGTTCTTGTTTAATCTTACTATTTTTGGCCATCCTAATCAGAGTCCCCCTCCGCTCATCAGGTGCAGAGGATTTTTCCCATTGGTGTAAAATAAAAGAGTTATTAGTGTTTAAAAAATGTTATTCTCTCTCCTGAAGGCCACGCCCCTTCCGGAAGGACTATAAAACCTGGAAGTGTGGAGGTGCCTCAGTTCTCTGTAAGATGGTCGCAATTCTCAGTCTGAGCTGTGAATAACGCTGAGCACATGTCTACTAAACTGTGTGTGGTTTTACTGATCTGTCAGTTACCTTGATGTGGTTTGAAGATGTAGTTTGAAAATGCAAAAGTGTGTTTTGGTTTGAAAGTGCTAAAGCAAGCTGTGTTGCCTTTGGTTTTGAAAGTACTAAAGCAAGCTGCCTTGCCTAATTAGAGCTGCCTTGCCTAATTAGACCTTCCTTGCCTTCTATATAATTAAAAGTCTAATCTTGACCACTTCCTGTTTGCGCTTTATATTGATTTTTGAAAGAACGTGTACGGCTGTAATTTTTGGCGATCTTACTCAGTCCCCCTCTGCTCGTCTGGTGCCGAGGAATTTTCCAATCGATGAAAAATAAGAGTTATTAGTGTTTTATAAATGTGGAGATTCTTTCTCCTGTCAATCACACCACGAAGGCCACACCCCTTCTGGTGGGAGGGAGGGGGAGACTATAAAACCCGGAAGTGTGGGCGTGGCTCAGTCTCTGCAAGATGGGGGAGGGAGAGGTCACGACTCGCTGTCTTTAGTGGCCTATTACCCTGCTTGAAATGGTACGAAACTACACTTGAATTTGGTGCCCATGCACCCGGCTTGAAATTGGATTCAAGGAATAGCCGTGAGTCAACTGCGAGCCCACCAGCCATGAGTGAGTGAGTGACTGAGGCTTGAGTGACTGAGCCACAAGACCAAGAATCCATTCGCCCACAATGTCCATACTAGCCCTCTGGAAACCAGTCCCATCAGTGCACAACACCCATACTAGCGCTCCAGAAAGCACCCCCACCCCACCCACTGGCCACCAATATTGGAATTGGTGAAGAGGTGAAATATTGCGTTGGGGGACCAGCCTTCCCGTGTGATCCTGGGACCCAATGGGTCCCATTTAGTCTAGTATTAAATATATTTAGAATGAAACATCCTTAGTTTGAACGTTGTTTAGTTTACGGCTAGCCTACATGATACTTTAATAATGTAATTTTTATTTTAACTATTATTTTGCATTGAATTGTACTATATTATTAATATATATATATTATTAATTTTAAGCAATGTGTACTAAGCACGATAATCACCTCCAGAAAAAAAGTAGGAAGTATTGGCCGGGGGTCCAGGAGGCTGGCTAGGTCCCCGGCGGGGTCCAGGAGGCTGGCTAGGTCCCCGGCGGGGTCCAGGGGCAGCCCCCCGGTGGGGTTTCCGGGGGTCCTCCATTTTCAATAAATTGAAAGTGATTCTCAAGCTTTCTGCTGATAGTTTACATAACAGAAGCTTAGAATTTTTCTAACGCACATGTTGTGAAATATCCCCCAAAAGATAAATAGGGGGTTGCACGCAAGGTCTTCAGGTCAAAGGGCATGATGCACAGAGCTACTCAATCTTTCTGGAGGACATAGCAGCCTCCGGCATACACTGCACACGAAACGCACACTTTCGTACCTGTTAAAAACTGCAGAATTGGTCAATTTTTGTTTTGTAAATAATTGTGGAGGGTGACTGAGCACTCTGAACCAAATGCTCTCGTATCTTTGCTCTGAACCAGAGCACCAAGTTATAAGCGGCCGAAGGAGCGCATCCTTCGAGAGAGCCCCCACTCTCCCCCCGGGGTCAGTGCTGTCTGGCCACGGCCGCCCTCCACCCCGTCTCCCCCTGTGCGGCCGCACTGTCGCGGCTGTGGGTCGGCAGTGCCCGCACACGGGACTGGGTAGAGCGGGGCCGCGGCTCCTGGCAGCGGACACACAGGGACGAAAATCCGGCAATGTTGAAAAACACTGCAGCAGAGTTGGTCCCTCTGCCCACCCAGAGTCACTGACTGCGCTGCACCTGCACTCCGAGCAACCCCCCCCCCCCCTCCCCCGATCACCTGGCAACATCCCCGTCAGCTGCCGCATAGTTTGGACAGTCTAGTCCATCCACACACCCAAAGTCACTGACACGCACTGCATCGGCCCAAACCCCCCACCCCCCCCGTGGGGACAGGCGGCCCGGAGTCCGCGAGTGTGGAACTAGTCAGCATGGAGTCCGGACGCTGGGACAGAAGACAGGCCCGTTGTACTAGCAGCCATAGTAAGTGCTTACCTGACTGTAGATGATATGTGTGTACACCTTTAATTGATAGTGACGATGTCCATGCTAACCACTCCCCCACCAGTTAGTATAATTGTAACCCACACGCCCCCAGCTCTCTCTCTGGTGATTGTGACAGACCACGTACAGCTAGGGCTATATGATGTATGATTAATAAAGTAGCGAAGACCTTAAGGTGTCTGTGTACCATCTCTACATGGCATCAGAAGTTCTTCTTCCTGCGTCTCCGGTTTATCGCGTTTTATTTTCTTAGTCCCAGTACCCCCTCCCTGTGCCGTGATGGCTTCTGCCTGTCGTAAACCTGACATCCTAGTCTTTGATGCAGACATCACTCATCGCTGGAGTGTGTTCCGATGTGACTTTGAGCATTATGTTACAATCGCTCACCCTGCTGTGGCCCCCGTGGTCAAGGCTTCCCTTCTGCTGAATCTAGCTGGTCCCGAAGCGCTTGAGCAATCGGAGTCATTCATCTATGGACAGGGCGAGAGTATCCAGGACCCGGTATGTCTGCTTGCTAAATTTACGGCGATGTGTGACCTTCCCACTAACCACATCTTAGAGCGTTTCAAACTGTTCTCCCGACGCCAAAACCCTGGGGAATCTATTGACAATTTCATGGCCGCGCTGTGCCAACTGGCTCGCCGATGTGACCTGCATGTCCTGACCCCTGATACTTTGACCCGTGACATCTTGGTCTTTGGTCTTCGGGATGATAAGCTGCGCTCTGAGCTGCTGCGTAAGCCTGATCTGACATTCAATGAGGCGTTGCATGCCTCTCGTTTAGCTGAGGCTGTCTCCTCCGCTGTACCTGACCCTGTGGTCCACGCAGCCAGTCTCGCTGGTCGCCAGTACAATGCTCCCCGGCGACAGAGGGCAAGCCCTGCGCCGGGCTTCAGACCGCCTCAACGATGTCCGAATTGTAACTTTGTTTCACACCGTTCTAATGTGTGCCCGGCGTTGGGGAAAACCTGTAATTTCTGCAACAAGCCCAACCACTTCTCGGCAGCATGCCGTTCCCGTGGGAACCCTGCACAGCCACAGCAGAAACTGTCTCGCTACTTGACACGTGATGATACCGCGTCTGGTTCCCATCTCCAGCATGATGAACTCCCCCTGTCTGACTCTGACTCTTCTCAGAGCGAACTGAGTGTGTTTTCCTTGCGAGGTGCAGCTGCTCTGATAACGGACCCGACCGTCCGAGTCACGGTGAATGGCATGGCCTTCTCTGCTAAGGTGGATACGGGGGCTGCTGCTAATGTTATGTCAACAAGCCTGTTCAGGAAGATAAGAAATAATGAGCCCGTTTCCACAGACAGTGCTGTTTTGCGTGCCTATGGGGGTGGCATACTTGTTCCTGTGGGGAGGGCCACTCTCCACTGCAAGGTGCTGAAGACCTCTCGGCCCCTCTCTTTCTTCCTGCTAGACGGTAAATGTGACCCCCTGCTCAGCGTGGAGGCCTGCCAGGACCTTGGATTGGTGAGCTTCCACAGCGATATCCGCTGGCCGAATTCCCCAGACCGGTTTGAAGCTGGGGAAGTTGCCATGCAGCTACAAGATTCCCCTCAATCCCGACATCACGCCGGTCATCCGTCCCCCGAACCATGTGTCGTTCGCCATGAGGGGCAAGGTCGAGTCTGCTCTTCGCGAGATGGTGGCCACGGGCATCCTGGCGCCAGTAACGGACTCCACCCGGTGGGTTTCTACTATGGTTGTCGCTGCGAAGAAAGACAAGAGCGAAATACGGATCTGCATCAACCCTAAGGAAATGAACTTGGCCATCAGGCGCCCCGCACTATCCCATGCGGACGGTGGAGGATTTTGCTGCACAGGTCGGCCCTGCCACCTTGTTTCTCGGTTCTTGATGCCAAGAGTTCGTTCTGGCAGATACCTCTAGACGAGCGATCCTCGCACCTGACGACCTTCAGCACGCCCTTCGGCAGGTATCGCTTCCTCCGCATGCCGTTTGGGATCAACTCTGCCAGCGAGGTGTTCCAAAGGACCATGGAACAACTGTTTGCTGGGCTTCCGTGTGCCATCATTGTCGACGACATCCTGGTTTATGGGAAGAATGTCGCTGAGCACGACCACCACCTTCGCCAGGTGCTGCAGTGGGCCCGGGAGGTCAACCTGAAGCTCAACCCGAAGAAGTGCCGATTCCGGGTCCCTGAGGTCACCTACGTGGGGCATGTCTTCACAGCATCGGGGCTGAAGCCCGACCCGCAGAAGACGGCCGCAATATCCGAGATGCCTGCACCTGCGGATGTGCCTGGCCTACAGCGCTTCTTGGGCATGGTCAACTACCTGGAAAAGTTCATCCCCTACCTGAGCGAACTGAGTGCCCCTCTGCGGGATCTGGAGAAAAAGGACACTGCCTGGGCCCGGGCCTGGTTCCCGCAACACCAGAAAGCATTTGACACCCTCAAATCTAAGCTGATCAGCATGCCAACGCTGAAGTACTTTGACCTCCAGCGCCCCATTGTTCTCACATGTGATGCATCTAGGTTTGGCCTCGGGGCCGCCTGCCTGCAGATCCATGATGGGTGTAACTGCCTGTGTCCTACGCATCCCGCACAATGACGACCGCTGAACACTATGCCCAGATTGAAAAGGAGCTGCTGGCTGTTGTCTTTTTCTGCTCTAAATTCAAAGACTATATCCTGGGTACCTGCTTCACTGTCGAGACGGACTACCAGCCTCTGGTCACCATCCTCAACAAGCCGATACACATGGCCTCCTCCCGGCTCCAGCGCATGATGCTCCAGCTGCAAACGCTTCACTTTCCACAGTGGTTTATCGCAAGGGCAAGGACATGTTTGTTGCTGACACGTTGTCTCAGGGGCCTCTCTCATCCACAACCCGACATCCGTTCGAGGCATCCAATCTGATAGTCCTAAACGTTAATTTCGTGCCCTCCAGTCAGTTGATGTCCCCTGGCCAAGCACACGGCGGTTGACGCATCGCTACAACAGCTGGCTGCGATCATCAGGCAGGATTTGGCCAGACCGCCATTTTTCCCTGCCGGCCGCAGCGGTGCCTTACTTCTTGGTTCGTGACGAGTTGGTGCTGCGTGATGGTGTGATTGTGAAGGGGCACAAGGCAGTGGTGCCCGCAGCACTACGAGAACAATACTTCGAAACCGCTCATCATGGCCATCCCGGGGCCGAAGCGACCCTTTCCATCGCTCAGACCAGTTCTTCTGGTCTGACATGCCTCGCTACTTCTGGGATAGGGTCTCCGCGTGCCTACCTGCAACAGCCTCGCTCCGCGGCAACAGCGGCAGCCACTCTTGCAGCAGCCAGCTGCTAACCTGCCCTGGTCCGCGCTAGCAACCCGACATCTTCAAGTGGCACGGAAAGCACTTCCTGGTGCTTGTTGACTCTGGTGTGAAGTTGACCAGCTCCAGTCCCTGTATTCCTTCGCGGTCATCGAGAAGTTGCGCTGCCACTTTACCACCTTCGGGTCCCCGGCCAGCCTGCAGTCGGACAACGGCAGCCAGTTCACAGTGCCGAGTTCCGCGCTTTTGCCAAACGATGGAACTTTCGTCATTATACCAGCAGCCCCGAATACCCGCAGAGCAACGGCCTGCAGTGCTAAAGGATTGTTGGAACGTTGCCGCCTATCCCGCTCCGACATCTACCTGGCCCTGCTGAACCTCCGCAACATCTCCCGTGACTATGCCCTGGACTCCCCGGCTCAGCGCCTCATGTCCCGAGGCCCACGGTCCCGGTGTCTCAACAGTCCCTGTCCCCCTCTGTCTTTAAACCTGCCTTGGTCCGGAAATGCATTGCCCAAAAAACACGGTATACAGAAGCCCTCTTCTCCCGGGCAGGTCGTCCGTATTGAGGTCCACATCTGGCCGTTCCAAGCTGGCCGTGGTCGTCGGTTCTGCCGGTTCCACTCGTTTGTACCTTGTCAAACCATGATGGAAGAGTGTACTGCCGGTCCCGCCAGCATCTCCGCTCATGAACGAGCCTCTCCCTCCCCCGCGGCTCCGTATGCCCCCCCGCTGCCACTGTCGCGGCCAAGTGCTTTGCCCGTTCCTCTGGGGTCACCCCCCCCCCCCCCCCCCCTCCCTCCCTGTCCGTCTCCCGGCTGCGGTCCCGCTTTCTCCAGCTTCCTCGCCCTTCTCTTCGCCCGTCCCCCCCCCGATGCCTTCATCGCCCCCACCAATGCCCCGGCATCCCTGCTTGTTCCCGTCGGGGAAGGAGGTAATGGCAAGGTGCGGACCCGGTCTGGTCACCCTGGTCAGGCCGCCGGTCCGTTACGGCGATTACCGTGTGATCCTGTATTCCCGTGCTTTACTGTTTGCACTCACCCTGGCGCAGGAGACGTGGTCGCCCTGTCACTCACTGTTTGTTTGGGTAGAGGAAGGATGTAGATGATATGTGTGTACACCTGTAATTGATAGTGACGATGTCCATGCTAACACACCCCCATCGCACCCCCAACCACTTCCCCTCTGCCCCCTCCCCCGTAATATCGCACGCTTCCCCGTCTTCTCTACTTCCCTCCCCCCAACTGCCCCCATATACAGCCCTCTCCCCACTGCTCCCCGGCGACGACTGGGATCTAATGGGTCCCATTTAGTCTGGTCTTAACTAAACCCAAGCTCACAACACCGAATCGCCGCCTCGCTCCCGCTCCCGCTCGCGCTCCCCATATTTAAAGCCCCCGCGGCCGTTGCGGCGCCTCACGTGAGCGGGGCGGCTGCACCCTGGGGGCGGGGCCGCGGCGGCGCAGGCGCGTTGCCTGGGTAGCCGGTGGGCGGGAGGGCGGGGCGGGGCGGGGCGCACGCCGCGCTGAACGCTGACGCTGACGTCGAGCCCGAGCCCGATTAGGCGGCGATTAGTCGAGGCGGGGATTGTGTGTGACGTCACGTGCAGTCCCGGTGAAAAATCAGATTCATTTCCAGGAATTCCGCTTTAAAATGGGAATAATATCTGTCTCCCGGTAGCGGACAGCCCGGGTTACCCGCCCCAGCGCGTTTCACCTTTGCGCTCCGGGCTTCCAGTGCGACAGGTTCTTGAAACATTTAAATTCTGTTTCATGATGGCGATTTGAGCCGTGATCGTCGCCTCTCCTCCCTGCATCGTTTGGAAGCCCTGGAACTCGGGGGATCCGCGCCACCTCCTTCTTCAGCTTGAAGTCCATGTAGAGAATCTCATCGTCATCCACCAACACAGGTCAAACTGCTTGTCCGGGCTGCCGTCCTGGACCACGTAGACCTGGAGTTCCTCATGCCTGGTCTGTGCGTGAGAAAAACAGGGGGTGAGAGGGGGAGATGACGGGGAGGGGGCAAGAGAGGGGGGAGGGAGTGGAGGGGGAGGGAGCGGGGAGGTGGACGGGAAGGTAGGGGGCGCGGAGAGGGAGGTGGAAGAGGCGGAGGGGCTGGAGAGTGGTGAGGAGGGAGGGATTGGGGGAGGGGTGTAAGTGGCAGGAAGGGGCGGGGAGAGGGGAAGGCTTGGAAGGAGGCGGTGCAGTTGGAAGGTGGAGAGGGCGGAGGGAGGAGGAGAGGGGTGGAGGGAGAAGGAGTGTGAGAGGGAGGGATGGTGGGAGTGATAGAGGGAGGGAGAGAGGGGGAAAGGGAGGGAGGGGATGGTGGGAGCAAGGCAGGGGAGTGGGAGGAGGGGAGCTGGAAGATGTAGGGGGATGGAGGGATAGAGAAAGGTGGGGTGGGAGGGTAAGGGCGAGGTGAGAGGGAGCAGCGGTACTGTGGGGACCATTGGAGGAATAGGGAGGGGGTGGGAAAGGGTGACTGGAGGGGGAGGGAAGAGATAAGAAGAGGGGGTAGGAGAGGGATGGAGAGAGAATGAGGCTTTGAGAGGGGGAGGGGAGGGGAGACGGTGGGAGTGGGGTAACGGGTGGAGGGAGGGGAGGGACGGGAAGAAAAGGTGGAGGAGGAGATGGATGGAGGCAGAAGCGGGGTGTTGGAGGGAGGCGATAGAGGGGAGGGGAGGGGGAGGAACGAGAGGAAGGGGTGAGAGTGGAAGGGAGATGAGGGAGAGAGTGGGTAGGGGATGAGGGGGCGGGAGAAGAGAGAGATTGGAGGGGGAGAGGGAAAGAGAGGTGAGAGATGGGGGAGGTGTGGAGAGAGGGATGGAGGGATGGAGGAGGGAGTGGGAGGAGAGAGGGGGAGGGGTGGAGGGAAGAAGTGGGAGAACGGGTGTTGGAGCGAGGAGATAGAGGGGGATGGTCGGATAGAATGAGGGGGACCGGGGAGGGGGTGGAGGGAGAGGAAAGGGAGAGAATGGAGGGGGTCAGGGAGGGAGAGAAAGAGGAGGGGGGAGTGGGAGGAGACGGAAGGGAGGGGAGAAGGTGGGTAGAGGGGGGAAGTTGAGAGTAGTAGGGAGGAGAGGGTTGGAAAGAGGGGAGGGTGCAGGGAGGAGAGGAAGGGGAGAGAGTGCATGGGTTGGGGGACGAGGATGGAGTGGATGGAGGGAAGGGGAGGGAGAGGGGGGAGGGGGGTAGAGGGAGGGAGTGGAGGGGGTAGTGGGTGGAGAGGGAGGGGAAGAGGGTTGGACCGAGAGGATGGGGCGAGAGGTAGGTGAGAGGGTTGGAGGGAGAGGAGCGTAGAGAAGGGGATGGAGGGAATGAGGGAGGGAGGTAGGGAGTGAGGGAGGGGGCGAGGGATGAAGGGGTAGAGGGAGGGGGTGAAGAAGGAGAGGGATGAAGGGAGGGAGGGAGGGTGGGGAAATTGAGGGAGGGAAGGGGAGAGGGGGATAGGGAGAGAGAGGTAGGGAAGGGTAGCAGGTGGAGGAGTGGAGAGGGAAGGAAGGGATTTGCGGAGGGGAAGCGAGTGGCGGGGGTGAGTGGGAGAGGGAGGGTAGGACGCAGGGAGGGAGGATGAAAAGAAAAGAGGGAGAAGAAAGGGAAGGAGGGGAGAGGGAGGTTGAGGGGTGGGGGTAAGGAGGGAGGGTGGGGGGAGGGAGGAACGGGAGAGGGAGGAGGTAGTGGGAAAGCAGAGAGAGGGGGACAGGAAGGGAGGGGGGAATGTGGGAGAAGGAGGGAGGGAGGGATGGAGGGAGGAAGGAGAGCATAGATGGAGGGAGGGGAGGGAAGGGTGAGGGAGGAGGAGGATGGATTGAGGGAAGAAAAGGGAGGGGTGGTTGGAGGGAGGAGGGGGAGGGGGAATGTAGGATGTGGAGGGAGAGGGAGTAAGGGAGGGGAAAAAGGGTAGCGAGAGGGGGAGAGAGGCGGGGTATGGAGGGAGAGGAGGGGAGGGGAGGGGTGGGGAGGGAGGGGGGAGGAAGGGAAGGTTGAGAGGGAGGGAGGATGAGGGGGGAGGGTAAATGGGGAAAGAGGAGTGAGGGAAGGGGAGGTGGGCGGGGAGGAGGGAGGGAGATGTAAGGGTAAGAGGGAGGGTGGGGAAGAGTGCGGAGAGAGGGAGGGGCCAAGGGAGGAAGGGGAAGAAGGGAGAGGGTGTTGAGGGAGGAGATGGAGGAGGATGGTTGGATAGAGGAGGAGGGGGGGGAGAGAGTGCAAGGGGGACAAGGGAGAGAGTGGGTAGGGAAGGAGTGGATGGAGTGGGAGGGGGAGGGAGGGTGATGGGGAGAGAGAGGGGGAAGGAGGGATGGGGAGAGGGGTGAGGAGGAGGAGGAGAGGGAAGGAGGGGTGAGAAATGGAGGTATAGGAGGTGGGGGAGGGGTGGAGGGGAAGAAGTGGGAGAAGGGACGATGGAGGGGGATGGTCGGATAGAGGGGAAGGGGAGGAGGGAGAGAGGGTGTGGGACAAGTGAGGGAGAGGGTAAGATGGAGTGGAGTGGAGGGGGATGAGGGGAGAGGGAGGGATAGGGGGAGGGGTGGGGTAGGAGGGAGGAAGGGGGAGGGTAGGGGAAGAGGGAGGGGGTAGGCAGGGATTGGAAGCAGGAGGGGGGTGGGGGGGAGAGAGGGAGGGGTAGATGGAGGGAAAAAGGGGGAGGGAGAATGGGAGGAGGAAGGGGGGAATGGAGGGGAAAGGATGTGGGGAGAAGGAGGGAGGGGGTAACCGGAGGGGAGGGGGTAAGATGGAGGAAGGGAGGGAGGATAGGAGGGGGGAAACGGAAGGAATGGATGGGGAGAGGGAAGGGGGATGTTGGGGGGATTGTGAGGGGGAGGGAGGGTGAGCAGGGAGGGGCCGGAGAGGGAGTGAAGGGTGTGGGAGAGTGGGGAAGGGAGTGGATAGGGGAAAGGAGGTGGAGAGGAAATGGGAGAGGGAGGAGGAGGGGGGTGATAGAGGGAGGGAGTAACGGTGTGGGGGGGGGGGAGGAGTGGAGGGGGTGATAGAGGGAGGGAGGGAGGGGGGAAAGGTGGAGAGGAAAAGGGGGGCAGGGGGTGGAAGAGGGACTGGATGAGGAGAGAGTGAGATGGAGAGAGCGAGGGAGAGGAAAGGACGGAGGGAAAAGGAGGGAGAGGAAGGGGGGGAGGGATGGGCAAGAAGAGGGGGAGAGGGTAGGAGAGAGAGGGAGATGGAGGGGGAAGAAGTAGGAGGAGGTGGAGGGAGAGAGGAGGGGTACGGACGGAGAGAGGGTGGGGGAGGGCAGGGGAAGTGAGGGTGAAAGGAGAGGGAGGTGGGAGATGCATGGTGGGTGAGTAGATGGAGGGGTGGAGCAGGAAGGGAGGTGGATGGAGGGGGTGGGGGAAAGTGGGAAAGGGAGGAAGGGATGGGAGAGGGGAAGAAATGAGGAGGGAGGGTGCGAGGGAGGTACTGGGATGGAGGAGGGGGAGGGGGAGTGAGTAGGAGAGGGTAGGGAGTGTGGGAGGGAGATGTAGCATAAGAGGTTGGAGGGAGGAGGGATGGGAGAGGAAGGGGGGGACAGATGGAGGGCTGGAGAGGGTGGGTATTGGGGGAGGAGAGAGAGATGGAGGAGAAGGTGTGAAGGGGAGGGTGGGGAGAAGGAGGGAGGTTATTAGAGAGGAGGGAGAGGTAGAGAGGCAGGGGAGTGAGAGGGCGGTGGAGGGGAGAGAGGGAGGGAGGGAGAGTGGGAGAGCGTATGAGGACAGGGATGGGGAGATGGGCAGGGAGAAGGTAGTTGGGGAGGGAGGGAATGGGTGGGCGGAGGTGGCAGAGGAGGGAAGGGGAGAGGGAGGGGGTAGAGGAGAGTAGAGGTAGAGGGGTGAGAGGGAAGACTCGGGGAGGGACTAAAAGGGAGAGGGAGGAGGTGGGGGGGGAAGCAGATGATGGCGAGGGGGATGGGAGAGGGAATGGAGGGGAATGATAGGGGTGGGAGGGGACGGATAGGGAGGAGTGGGAGGACGGTGGGTGATGGAATAGAGGGGGAGGAATAGGGAGGGATGGGGGGGGATGGAAGCGGGAGGGGGGAGGGAGGGGGAGGGGGTGATGGGGCGAGGGAGGGGGAGCAGAGGAATGGGAGGGATGGAGGATGTGTGGGGAGGAGAGGGCGTGTGAGAGGGAGAGTAGAGGGAAGGAAGTGGAGATGGGAGGGAAGGGAAAGGAAAGGGGGAGGAGATGAGGTGGATGGATGGAGAGGGAGGGGGGAATGGAGGGGGGTGGTGGGCGGAGAAAGTAGAGGAGGGAGGGAGTAAGAGATGTAGGCACAGAGGGGAGGAGGAGATCAAGGGGGAGGAGGTGTGGGGAAGGGGAAGAGGTGGGGGGAGGGATATAGATGGGGAGGAGGAGATGGTGAAGGAGGGAGGGGGAGGAGGGGAGGAGGGGGAGATGGAGGGGGGGGGGAGATAGAAAAATAGAAAATAGGTGTAGGAGTTGGCCTACCACTTATTCTTAAACTGTGACCCTCTGGTTCAAGGACATTTTCTTGTATCTAACCTGTGCAATCCCTTAATAATCCCTTAAGAATTTTATATGTTTCTGTAAGATCCCCTCTCATCCTCCTTAAACCACTGAATATGTCAGTCCCGCCATCATGGGATTGCACCTCGTTAACCTACGCTGCACTCCCTCATAAGCAAGAATGTCCTTCCTCAAATTAGGAGACAAAAACTGCACACAATACTCCAGGTGCGGTCTTGCCAGGGCCCTGTACAACTGCAGAAGGACCTCCTTGCTCCTGCACTCAAATCTTCTCGTTATGAAGGCCAACATGCAATTGGCTTTTTTCACTGCTTGCTGTACCTGCATGCTTACTTTCAGTGACTGATGTCCAAGTGACCCTGCAGTCTCACACTGCCACCCAGCTTTGTGTCATCTGCAAACTTGGAGATGTTACATTTAATTCCTTTGTCTAAATCGTTAATATATATTGTAAATAACTGGGATCTCTGCACTGAGGCTTGTGTCACCCCACTAGTCACTGCCTGTCATTCTGAAAAGGACCCGTTAATTTGAACTCATTGCTTCCTGACTGCCAACTTGTTCTCTATCCATGTCAATACCCTAGCCCCAATACCATGTACTCTGATTTTGCACACTAATCTATTGTGTGGGACCTTGTCAAAAGCTTTTTGAAAGTCCAGGTACACTACATCCACTGGCTCTCCCTTATCCATTCTACTTACATCCTCAAGAAATTCCAGAAGATTAGTCAAGCATGATTTCCCCTTCATAAATCCATGTTGATTTTGACCGATCCTGACACTGCTTTCCAAGTGCGCTGCTTTCACATCTATAATAATCGACAAGCATCTTCCCCTCTACCGATATAAGGCTAACTGGTCAATAATTCCCCATTTTCCCTCTCCCTCCTGAACGTCCAGAGTGTGGGAGGAAACCGAAGATCTCGAAAAATTAAACACGCAGGTC
Source organism: Okamejei kenojei (assembly GCA_035221665.1). Taxonomy (NCBI): domain Eukaryota; kingdom Metazoa; phylum Chordata; class Chondrichthyes; order Rajiformes; family Rajidae; genus Okamejei; species Okamejei kenojei. The sequence goes on along the minus strand of CM069160.1, from coordinate 1,296,707 downwards.
AGGGGAAGAACATACAAACTCCGTACAGACAGCACCCGTAGTCGGGATCGAACCCGAGTCTCTGACGCTGTATTTGCTGTAAGGCAGCAACTCTACCACTGTGCCACCGTGCCACCCGTTAGTCCCTGCCTTCAGTCCCAACAATTTACCTAACACCATTAGGCAAGGTGATGCAGCGGTAGTGTTGCTGCCTAACAGCGAATGCAGCGCCGGGGACCCTGGTGCGATCCTGACTATGGGTTCTGTCTGTACGGAGTTTGTACGTTCTCCCCGTGACCTGCATGGGTTTTCTCCGAGATCTTAGGTTTCCTCCTACACTCCAAAGAAGTACAGGTTTGTAGGTTAATTGGCTTGGTAAATGTAAAATTGTCCCTAGTGTGTGTAGGATGGTGTTAATGTGCAGGGAACGCTGGTCGACGCGGACCCGATGGGCCGAAGGGCCTGTTTCTGCGCTGTATGTCTAAACTAAACTAAACCATTTCCTGACTAATGTGAATTTACTTCAGTTCCTCCTTCCCACTAGATCCTCGGTCCCCCAGTATTTCTGGGAGATTGTTTGTGTCTTCCTTAGTGAAGACAGAACCAAAGCAATTATTTAACTGGCCTACCATTTCCTTGTTGCTCTTTTAAAAATTCACCTGTTTTTGACTGTAAGGGACCTACATTTGTCATCACTAATCTTTTCCTTTTTACATATCTAAAGAAGCTTTTAGTCAGTTTTTATATTCCCCGCTAGCTTTCTTTCATGCTCTATTTTCCCCTTTTAATTAACCCCTTTGTACTCTATTAAATTCTAAATTTCTCCCAGTCCTCTGGTTTGGGGAGTGGTAGTGGAGGTAGAGGGGCAAGAGAGAGTGTGTAGGGGTGGGGAGAAGGGGAGCTGAGTGGAGGAGGGGTTGTAGGGGAGTAATAAGGTGGTGCAGAAGTGGGGAGTGAGGGAGGCTGTTGGGGGGTAGAGGGGGGAAAAGGGGTAGGAATATGGGTGGGGCAGGCAGTAGGGTAAAGAGAGAATGGAGAAGGGGAGGGCCGAGTAGAGGGGGACAGGAGAGTAAAGGAAGGTGAGGAGGGTAGTTGATGGGGTGGCAGAGTGTCAGAAGGGGAGGGGGGAAGTGATGGGTGAGGGGAGTGGGTGAGAGACAGAAGGAGAGGCAGAGGAGAGAGGAGGTGAGAGGGGAGGTGGCAAGAGGGAGGAAGGAGGTGTTGAACTGCAAGTGCTGCAATGAGGTACATTGGAAGATCCTAAGCTTACGAGAGGAACATTCAGTAGCGGAGAAGCTGTTCCTGAATCGAGTGATACGTGCTTTCAAGCTTTTGTTCTTACGTTGTAGGAGCAGAATTAGGCCATTCAGCCCAGCAAGTCTACACCACCATGGCTGATCTATCTTTCCCTCTCAACCCCATTCTCATACCTTTTTCCCGTCCCCACCTTAAAAGTATCCATTAACGGCCCTCACAGCCGTCTGTAGCAAAGAATTCCACAGATTCACCAAAGACTAAAGAGGTGTGGGCTCGAAGGGCCAAATGGCCTCCTGCACCTATTTTCTATATTCTGTCTGATGGGAGAGAGGAGAAGAGGGAACAACTGGGTGTGAGTGTTTCTTGATTTTGTTGGCTGCTTTCCCGAGAGAGCATGAATTGTAAAAGGTGTTGATGGGGGTGGAGGTGGGCGTTGGAAGGCTGGGCTGTGTTCACAACTGTCTGCAATCTTGGGCCAACTGCTGCCGTACCGAGCTGTAATGTATCCCAACATTGCATCTGTAGAATCGGTGAGTCATTGTGGACATGCCAAAAATCCTCCCTTTTCTGAGCAAGTATGTAGTATGAGGAATCTGGTGTGCATTCTTGGCTGTGGGTTGGTCCAGGACAAATTGTTGGTTATATTTACGTCTAGGATCCTGAAACTCTCAACCATCTCCACTTCAGCACCATTGATGCTGACAGGGGCATGTACTCCACATGCTTCACAAGTACACAGGTTATAGGAGTAGAATTAGGACATTCAGCCCATCGAGTCTACTCCGCCATTCAATAACAACAAGTATAAATATTAAATCATGTTCATAAGATCCCTGCCTCCTAATCCCATTTTCCTGCCTTCCTCCCGTAACCCTTGACTCCCATTCCTGAAGTCAATAACTGGCTCCTGCCGTGCTAACATCAAGGGAGGGTTTGTTGTCTTGACACCATGTTCCCAAGCTCTCTAACTCTTCCGTTACTCCATGCTGTCATTGCTTGAGATCTGGCCCACTACAGCGGCATCATCCACAAACTTGTAAGTGGAATCGGAACCAGATTTGGCACATTCGTGAATGCATCTGTTAAGGGGCGAGATCACATCCTTGCAGGGCAGGAGAGTTGAGCATTATTGTGCTCACCATGGATCCTGTGTAATATTACAAATGTAAATATGATTTATAGGACCAGAGGCCATTACCTCAGAATAAAAGGACATTGCTTTAGGAAGGAGATGAGGAGATTTATTTTAGTCAGGGTGGTGAATCTGTGGAATTCATTGCCACGATCGGCTGAGCCATGTCAATTGATCTTTTTTAAGGTGGAGATGGACAGATTCTTGATTAGTACAGGTGTCGGGCGTTATGGGGAGAGGGCAGGGGAATGGGGGTGAGAGGGAACAATGATCAGCCGTCATTAAATTACTTTAAGTAGACTTGATGGGCCGAATGGCCTAATTCTGCTCCTAGAACTTATGAACATGATTTGATATTTATAATTGTTGTTATTAAACCCAAGTTCCACAATATTAAACCCAGAATAGTAAAAAAAATGAATCCCTTAACCAGGTTTCACCTGATGGGTGACCACCAGGAAAGGGAACAGGCAGAGACGGCCGTTCCTCTCCACCACTGGTATGGGGGAGAACAGCAGCTGTGGTCTGGTCTGCAGTGTCAGGCCTGGGTCTGTGGCAGGGAAGGGAATAGTCTGTCAGATCCATCGTGATAGGAGACTCATTAGTTACGGGGACAGACTGGAGATTCAGTGGCAGTAAACGGGACTCAGGAGTGGCGTGTTGCCTCTCCAGTGCTAGTTTTAATCAAAGGAACTGCAGATGCTGGTTAGACACAAAGTGCTGGAGTAACTCAGCGGGTCAGGCAGCGCCTCTGGAGAAAATGGATAAGTTGTGGCGGCTCCCAAGGGTCGGGCCATCCTAACAGTCAAACCCCTCGGCACGGGAATGGTGCAGTCCAGAGGCGGCCCTTAACCAGAGGGTTTAAAGGCAAGGGTTTTGGGTGCCATCTTACTCTCATTGGACTTCCTGCGAATTGAGAGACCTAAATAAAAAGGTACTTCCCCTACACCTGGCTTCTCGCCTTGATTTCGGATTGTACCCCACAAAGTGATGTTTCAGGCCAAACCCAAAACATCACCTATACGCTTTCACCAAAGATGCTGCCTGACCTGCCGATTACTAAGAATGTTGTGTCTATTCATAAGTTTTACGATTGTTTTGAATAGGGAGAGGGCTGGACCTTGCGGGAAAGTACTAAACTGGAGAAAGGCAAACTACAAACTCCTGGTTGCTCAGCACTTTAACTCCCCCTTCCATTCCAAATCTGACCTTTCTGTCCTGGGCCTCCTCCATTGTCAGAGTGAGGTCCAGTGCAAATTGGAGGAACAACACCTCATATTTTGCTTGGGCAGCTTACACCCCAGCGGTATCAACATTGACTTCTCTAACTTCAAATAGCCCTTGCTTTCCCTCTCTCTCCATCCCCTCCCCTTTCCCAGTTCTCCCACCAGTCTTACTGTCTCCGACTACATTCTATCTCATCCACTCCCCTGACATCAGTCTGAAGAAGCGTCTCGACCTGAAACGTCACCCATTCCTTCCCTCCAGAGATGTTGCCTGACCCACTGAGTTACTCCAGCATTTTGTGCTTGGAGTCTGGGGATGTAGGAGAGGTAATAAATGAGTACTTTGCATCTATTTTCTCCAAGGAGAAGGAAATGGAGGACAGTGAGATCAGTGTGGAGCACATCTATATGCAGACACACACACACTGATATTGAACATTAATAAACGGCAACATTGAACTGATAAACCCAAATATTAAACAGAATAAATACTGACTTTGAAATATATATATATACACAGATATTAAACTATGATCCTAATGTTGAACAATTATAAATCCAGTCTTCAGACTGGACAGAAAGCTGAAAAACATGTGGGGCAGGACAAAACCTGTCAAAGTGATACTACAGATGCAGGGGGTGATTGGCATATGAATGGAGTAAGTGACAATGGCTAGAGGTGAACAGGAGTCAAACATATGTCAGATAAGGAAAGGAGAGGAGTGAAATGTAAAGCCAGAGGGCAGGATATGAGTGGAAGAGAGAAGGGAAAAAGGGGATAAAGGGAAAATGGGTGAATTGGGATTGCGAGCTGAGTTGTACAAGGAAGGTGAAAGTGGTAGGGTGACTGGGGTGGTGTGAAGGGGAGGGGTCGGGCAAAATGGTGGGTTTACTGTGTGTGTGTGTGTGTGTGTGTGTGTGTGGGGGGGGGGGGGGGTATTATATGAAATTGGAGAATTCAATGTTCATACCGTTGGGTTATAAGCTGCCCAAGCAGAATACTAGGCACTGTTCTAATTTGTATGTGGCCTCACTCCGGCAATGGAGGAGGCCCAGGACAGAAAGATCAGTGTGGGAATGGGAAGGGGAATCAAAATGGTTCGCAACCGGCAGTTCCTGCAGGCCTTGGCAGATCGAGTACAAGTGTTCAGCAAAATGGTTGCCCGGTCTATGGTTAGCTTTGCCGATGCAAGGGAGGTCACACCGGGAGCACTGACTGTAATAGACGGGGGTTGAAGAGGTGAACGTCAACCCCTGTCTCAACTGGAAGGGCTGCTGGGGTCCCTGGATGGAGTCGACAGGAGGTAGAGGGCTAAGTGAAACTTATCCTGCGGTTAATGGGGATAATGACTTATCCTGGGGAGTGGGTGGGAAGGGATGGGTGATCCAAGGAGCTGCCGAGGGAGAGGTCTCCGTAGAAAGCAGAAATAGGTGGCGATCGGAATATGTGACTGGGCATTGGATCATGTTGAAGGCAGTGGGAATGTTGGAGAATGATTTGTTGGATGTGGAGCCAGTGACATGAAAGGTGTGGTCCCGGGAAATAACTCTATATCTGTATATCTGGGGAGAGCAAGAGCTGGACAAACGGGCTCATAGGAACTAGTGAGGCAGGATTTCCCATGATCAAACCTATGATGACTATTCCTATTCAACCTGCCTTTCCACATGAAGGTAAAGTCTGCCACCAATAACTTCCAGATGTAGGAGCGGGACAGGGTGAGATGCCAACGACTCTCCGGGTCGAAAAATATCCTCAGATCCATAGCTTCCTACCTACCATTCACCCTAAACACCGGCCAGACAGTTTCTGGCAGCCTATGTAACCCCCCACCCCGACCTCTCCCCAACAAACACACACACACACACACACACGTCCGACACCACAGTCTCCTCTTCAATTCACCCCTCCCACCCCTTCCAGGGTTTGTCGGGCGCAACAGACCTTCACCGACCCTCGCTGCCTCCCCGTCACCCCCCGGCTTTCTCCCCGCTCCCATCCCCATCCGGTCACAGACTGTGTTCTTTCACTCGGAACAGACGTCTCAAACCCCATGGATCAATCTAGTACAAACTCAGACCAGCAACGTTTCCATATAAAGGGAGTGAGCTCGGGATTCTAGAGACACCGTGAGGATCGTGTGACCCGGACTGTAATCCCCGAGAGACATCAGCGAGGTGAGGGTTACTTTAGCATGTAGAAATAAGAGATCCTGAGACCAAGACAGACCCCAGTTATAATAGAGAACGAAGGAACTGCACAAGCTGGTTCTCCAAAGAAGAACACAAAATGATGGAATAGTTTAGCGAATCAGACAGGATCACTGGAGAACATGTTTAAGAAGGAGCTCCAGATGCTGGAAAATCGAAGGTAGACAAAAATGCTGGAGAAACTCAGCGGGTGAGGCAGCATCTATGGAGCGAAAGAAATAGGCAACGTTTCGGGTCGAAACCCTTCTTCTGAAGAAGAGTTTCGACCCGAAACGTAGCCTGTTTCCTTCGCTCCATAGATGCTGCCTCACCCGCTGAGTTTCTCCAGCATTTCTGTCTACCTTCACTGGAGAACATCACAGGTGACATTTCGGGCCGGGACTCTTCTTCAGTTGGAGTTTCTCCAATATGTTGTATCTTTCACCAGTTACAATAGACCCAAGTGAGATCAGAATTATTCGTGTGTCCTTATAATAACACCAACTAATCCCGAGAGATCCGACGTCAATTTCTGTTAAATGGTACAATTTAATTACTTACATTTCTCCAGCCCGGGCTCCGCATATTACAGCCATCGCCAACACAGACAAGTAAACAGCTCCCATGTTCGATCTCCCTCGCCAGCACCAGCTCCAGCTCCAGCACCAGCTCCGCTCAGTGTGTCGCCGGTTTCTCTCTGAAACCAAGTTTCTATCTCACTCACTTTCTGATGGATCTGTCTATAACTGACATGCGACTGAGGGCCGGTGAGCCAATCACCAGCTGGGATTCGTACGCGACAGCAGTTTCCAGGTGAACTACACACAAACTAGCTCTGAATTTCACCAAGCCTTCAACTTGCCGCATGGAGGCAGGATTGTGGCGAGAGGAGGCGCTTCTGACAGCGGAGATGATTCGAGGGGAAGATATTTGTTGACTGGCGTTGAACTGAATAGTTTACGCGTTTAGATTCACTTCCCCCTCCCGCCGCTGAGTTGGAAAGCGAGAACCAGGTCCATTGTGTTTGTTCAACAGGCCGGGCAGCATCTATGGAGAAATAAACAGTTTCAGGAGAGTCAAGAATGGTTAATTGTCAAATGCACCGGGACCAAAACAAGGACGCTCTTACTTGGTGCAGCTTTACAGGCACAGCGACAGGACACATAAATATACAACCAATTACCAGTTATACCGGGTAAATCAGACCAGCAGAGCGTAAACTGGAGAGTGCAGAACAACCTCCAATAGTAAGCTCAATAGTACCGCTGCAGGGGTAAGACTGTGGCCAGTGTTGAGCAGTGGTGTTCAAGAGCCCGGTTATTGTTGGGCAGAAGGTGCTCTTCAACCTGGAGCTCACGGCTCTCAGGCTCATGAACCCTTTACTGACCTGATGTCAGGCAGTGTTCATGGAGAGAGGAACACAGAGGCAGAATCACAGTTCTGATGTTGACAGAAGTAAATTATGGGATACCTAAAGTTGGAGAATTCAATATTGAGTCCAGAAGTCTGTAATTGCCCAGACAGAAGATGAGGCATTGATGCGTGTGTTGGGCCTGGCTGTAACAGTGTAGACACACACAGACAGAACGGTCAGGGTGAAGTGGGGAACTGAAGCAACACGGAGCTCAAATCACGGACTAAACACAGGTTCTCTGCCAAGCCATTGACCAATCTGTTTGGCTTGTCCACTGTAGAATAGACCAGTGTGAACACTGAATGGAGTTCGCTACTTTGGAATAACGAGGTCACTCAATGAGATCAGGGATGTGGACAGTACTGCAGCCCAGTAGAGAGGCTGCCCAGAGCCGGCCACCTCGGTTCCATCCCGACCGCAAATATCCGTGGAGAGTTTACATGTTCTCCCTGGGACTGCGTGGGTTCCTGGTTGCTCTTCTTTCCTCCCACATCCTAAATACATGTGGGTTAATTAGCCACTGTAAGTTGCCTCTAGTTTATAATTGAATGTAGGGTCAGTGAAAACAGGTCGCTGTGGGCTCGGTGGCTAAAGGGCCTGTTTCTGTGCTGTATCTCTATAATGATAAGTGCTAGCCAATCGCTGCTGGTATCTGAGCGGTGGGGAGGGAAGAGGTGAAAGGATCCCTGTATTTGTACGGGGACTGCTATAAAACACAGTGGTTGGTGGATGGAAGGATGGAGCAGGGAATGATGGTGAATGATCCCTTTGAATTACTGAAGACAGAGGATATGGGAAGTTGTGTCTGGTGGTGGAATCTTGCTGGAGCTGGTGAAAATTGTGAAGGATGATGTGTGTAGGTGGAGACTGGCGGAATGGGAGGTATGGGCTAGGAGAAGTATCCCGAGTCAATCCAGGAGGTGGGGGTTTGTGGTGTGTGTGTGTGTGTGTTGGGGGGGGGGGTGGGGGGGGGGGGTGGGGGGGGGGGGGGGGGGGGGTGGGGGGGGGGGGGTGGGGGGCGTGTGTGAGGGAGAGAGATAGTGTGTGAGGCTGGAGAGGGAGCTGTCAGGGTGAGAACAGAGTTGTGGGAAATAGCTGACATGTCTTTAGCTACTCCCAGTCCCCTGGTTAAAGGTTGAGAAGCATCAAATGAAGGCACCTTCCCTGCACAAACCAAGCCAACTATTGGCCCAACAGCAATATACATTATGCTGGTGAGAGAACCTTTAAATAGAAGCAAGGAAGTGAAAACGGGAAAGTCCCAGGATGAGGTTCAACCCTGTTAGAAACTGGTTTAACTAAATAATTATTCTCCAGCTTACTCCCCCCCCCCCCCCCCCCCCCCCCCCCCCCCCCCCCCCCCCCCCCCCCCCCCCCCCCGCAATCAGTCTGGCGAAGGATCCCGACCCGAAACATCACATGTCCACGTTCTCCACGGATGCAGCCTGACCCGCTGCGTCACTCCAGCCCTATGTGCCTTTCTTTGGTAAACAGGCATCTGCAGTTCCTCATTTTATGAACAAAACAATCTACAGATTTGCGCAACAATGACTCCGCCCTATTCCCACCCTCACCCAGTGAGGCGAGGGAACAGAGAGTCGTCACCAGTTGCCGGCTAAAGTGGGTCAATGTCAGTCTAATATTGTTGAGTTGGGACCACTTTTGTTCTTTCCTCTGGCTTCACATTTCATGCCTCTTCTACCCTCATATTCTTCTCAGACTTGTTGTCTTCTTGTCTCTTGCCTTTGTCCAACCATCTAACAATAAAAATAACCTTCACCTGTATTCACCTACCAACTAGACAGACACAAACTGCTGGAGTAACTCAGCGGGTCAGGCAGCATCTCTGGAGAAAAGTAATTCATCAGACTTCATCAGACAAACGAGCCTAGACGCCATACAACGTGATCATTGGGAGATGGCAAAAATGTTGGAGGGTTAGCCATGATCACAATGAATGGCGGTGCTGGCTCGAAGGGCCGAATGGCCTCCTCAAGCACCTATTTTCTATGTTTCTATGTTATGTGCTGATGGGGAGGAAGGTGAGGACTAGGGGACTCTGTCCACGTGATGACCGGGGGGAGGGGGAGCAAGTGGGAGCTGCAGGATATCAAGGAGACCCTAATGAGGGTCTCATCTACGATGGAAGAGGAGAACCTCTGTTCCCTAAAGAATGAGGACATCTCCAATGTCCTGGTATGGAACACCTTATCATGGGTGTAGATGAGGCATAGGCGGAGGAATTGGGAGTACGGGATAGAGTCTTTACAGGAAGCAGGGTGGGAAGACTTGTCGTCCAGATAGTTGTGGGAGTCAGTGGGTTTATTCAATAAACAAAGCTCTAGACCGTGATCCTCCCCAAGAGCCTTGGTGTTGTCTGCACCAAGCTTCAGTGCGTCTCTGAGCATGTAGTCCTGCAGTCTGGAATGGGCCAATTTGCAACATTCCCTGATGGACTACTTGCTGTGCTGGGAAACCAAGTATCAGGCAGGCCAAGGAGAGTCTTTCACCATCAGATGGTCTTTCAGCCCCACTTGATGCCTGTCTCCAATAACATCAGGAGTTGCTTTCTGTCAAGTAAAATGCCGCCTGGAGTGCAGGGTTATTAAGCAGAGATTGGAAAAACGTGGATGGTTCTCCCCTGATGGATAGAATTATATAAAAATGCCATGAGATGCATGCATAAAACAAACAGTGTCATCGCAACTTCGAGATGTTGCTTCCCTCTCCAAATCATTAATTGTAAATTGTAAATAGCTGGCACTGAGTCAAGCCATCTGAAAAGGTTCACTCCTTACTCTTTGCTTCCTGGGCCAGCCAGAAATTTACAGGTATACCAATCTCTTGTGTGGGATGTCAGGGGATACAACACACCCATGCTGAGTAAAATAGATCAACATAAGATTTGTGTAACTGGGTGTTTTGATGATGGAAACGGTCTCATTATGGCTACTTCCTTAAGCCATGCAGCCTATCTGGCCCTGGGATTTATTGGCCTTTAATCCATTCAATTTACTTTCCGGCTAACCTGGATTTCACTCATTTCCTCCATCTCATTTGACCCGCGATCCCCTGCTATTTCCGGCAAATTATTTATGTCTTCCTTCGTGAAGACAGAACTAAAGTAGTTATTCAATTGATCTGCCATGTCCTTGTTCCCCATGATCAATTCACCCGTTTCTGACTGCAAGGGACCTATCTGTCAGTATGATTCTGTTGTTGGGACTTCCCTATCCAAAAGAGTATTATATATGCACGCTATTAATTTTTCTGTATTTGGGTGCTTGTTAAGCCATTCATCCAATAATCCTGGCTTTCTATTCTTATAGTCTTGCATGTTTGAATTGATATAGTCTCTAATTTGTAAATACCTAAACAAGTTATTTGGGTGTAATCCATAGATATCCATAGATAGAAATTTTCCTTTCCTATAAAGGTGTTCTATCCTTATAATTCCTAAATTTTTCCAGTGTCTAAACCCCTTATCCAATATAGAAGGTTTAAATAAAAGATTATCCATAATTGGTAAACAGAGTGACATATTATCCAGATGTCTCAGTCTGTTCTATTGTTGCTGAATAAAACTTGCTCTTTCTAAAATCATGTTGTCTAGGTGATAGTTGCTAAATTTTGCTCCATTTCCAGGGTCCACACACTAAGTCTTTTTCGAGCGGTGCCCGAACAAGGCGAGCTCCAGGCTGCTGCAGGGCCTCCAGCCGTCGCCTAGCTGCGTTAGGGAGAGGAAAGGTTGAGGTGATACTTGCAAAGCCTGTGTAAAATATGTAGTATCCTAACTGAAATATCATGCTTAAAATGGTTGCTTTGTCCATGTATACAACATCTACAGCTCTGCCCTCATCAACCTTTTTGGTTACGTCTTCAAAAAACTCAATCAGATTTGTGAGATACAACCACCCACGTACAAAACCATGCTGACTATCTCTAATCAGCCCTTGTCCAACTAAATGCATGTATATCCTATCCCTCAGAATATTCTCCAATAACATTCCAACTACAGATATTAAGCTCACTGGCCTATAGCTCACAGCATTTTCCCTTCAGCCCTTCTTGAATAGAGGCAGAACATTTGCCAGCCTTCAGTCTTCCGGCACCTCTCCTGGATTTAAAGATGCCTTGTGAATTTCAACCAGGGCTTCCCACAATGTCCTCGGATATATCTGATCAGACCCTGGAGATTTGTCTACCTTCGTATGCAATAGTACCTTCAGCACCTCCTCGCCCATTCCACTTGTCTTCTAGGGATGTAATGTTGAGAATCTATAAGGCGCTGGTAAGGCCGCATTTGGAATAATGTGAGCAATTTTGGGCACCATGTCTGAGGAAGGATGGGCTGGCACTGCAGAGGGTCCAGAGGAAGTTTAAAAGACTGATCCCAGGAAGGAGTAGTTGAGCGTTGATGAGCGTTTGTTGGCACTGGGCCTGTACTCGCTGGAGTTTAGAAGATTGAGGGAGGACATCGAGAATAGTGAAAGGCTTGGATGTGGAGAGGATGGTTCCACTAGTGGGAGAGTCTGGGACTCAACATTAAAGGATGTTCTTTTAAGAGGGAGATGAGGAGAAATTTCTTTCGTCAGAGGGTGGTGAATTTGTGGAATTCTTTGCCACAGAAGGGCTGCGGAGGTGAAGATATTTTTAAGGAAGAGATAGATAGATTCTTGATTAGTACAGGTGTCAGAGGTTATGGGGAGAAGGCATGAGAATGGGGTTAGGAGGGAGAGATAGATCAGCCAAGATTGAATAGCCCACTTGATGGGCCGAGTGGCCTAATTCTACTCCTAACACGTATGACCTTATGAATTCCAGCTTTCAAGACACTTCCATTGACAGCCCCAAGTTCCTCCATCCTCCGGTCTTTCTCCATGGTAAATACAGAGGAGAAATACTCAGTGAAGACCTTGCCCATCTCCTGCGGCTCCACACAGAGCTGACAGCCTTAATTCCTGAGGGGTCCTATTGTCTCTCTAATTACCCTTTTCCTCCTTGTGTATTTATTTATTTAAGTGTTTCTGTTTATTTATTATTTACTGAGTACTGTTGTTCATTGTTCTGTTTTGGGACTTATGACAATAAAGCACTTAACTCTTGACTGTTCATGGAAATCCGTACAGAGCAATGGAAGGGTGAAACTTTCTTGAACAAATCCAATGACACATGGTGAGCACAATCAATAGCCAAGGGCATTGAGGGTCATGAAGCCATGATGGGATGCTGTCCTGCCGTCAGCTACATCTGTCTATGATGGGACAGGAGAGAGTGAATGTGCTCGTCCTCCTGCCGTGTTCATGAACACTCGCTGTGGATGATGCAGTTTGGGGACTCTCTGGGACCATCGGATGTTGGGGTCCCACCTTGAACAGAGAGCAGGATCGAGTAGGCAAGGTCATGTTCTGCAAGGCAGGTGAGGTGGGGTGTTGCCTGGATTCAGAGGGAAGCACTGGACTGTAAAGGGTTAACCTTGTGAAACGCATCCGAGCTGAGCCTGACCGAGCAGCGACGCGCGTTGTACTGGGTGGGAAGTGCTAACTGGAAAGTCCCTGGACCAGAGTCAACTAACCCATGGCCTGGTGATCCGCCCGGCTGTATCTCCGCCCCTCAGCCCAGCAACAGCCTGTGAAAGGTGAAAGCACACAGGCGTCACCGGTTGCTGGCTGAAATGGATCAGTGAGAGTCTGAAACGGCAGCGGGTTGTCTGCAGGATTAGGCTTCTCTGCAACAGCAGTGACCTCCACCGGACCGACCGCTCCGCACAGCCTTGCCACAGGAAGGCAGGGAACCCGCAGTGATCCTCCTGCCCCCTCGCCCCACTCAAGCCCCAGCACACACTCCCCACTGTGGATTCAAACCACTGCAGACACTGCAAAGTTGGGCACACACGGCAGGTCAAGCAGCGTGTGTGGGGATGAGGGGTAGTCCACAGCACAGTAACAGGCCCTCCAGCCCAACAAGTCGACCAACATGTCCCAACTGTTAGTTCCATTTGCACATATGCCTCTAAATCTTGCAATCTAACCTAATGCTACAGGTGTCAGAGGTTATGGGAAGAAGGCAGGAGAATGGGGTTAGGAGGGAGATATAGGTCAGCCATGATTGAATGATGGAGGAGACTTGATGGACCGAATGGCCTAATTCTGCTCCTATCACATGATCTCGTGATCTTTTCTCTACATGTATTCCTATTGGGTTCCATATGTCAGAGAGGAAGCAAAGAGTAGGAGTAAACGGGTCCTTTTCAGAATGGCAGACAGTGACTAGTGGGGTGCCGCAAGGCTCAGTGCTGGGACCCCAGCTATTTACAATATACATTAATGATTTGGACGAGGGAATTAAATGCAACATCTCGAAGTTTGCGGATGACACGAAGCTGGGGGGCAGTGTTAGCTGTGAGGAGGATGCTAGGAGGCTGCAGGATGACCTGGATAGACTGGGTGAGTGGGCAGATGCATGGCAGATGCAGTATAATGTGGATAAATGTGAGGTTATCCACTTTGGTGGCAAAAACAGGAAGGTAGACTACTATTTGAAAGGTAACCGATTAGGAAAAGGGGAGATGCAACGAGACCTGGGTGTCATGGTACATCAGTCATTGAAAGTAGGCATGCAGGTGCAGCAGGCAGTGAAGAAAGCAAATGGTATGTTAGCATTCATAGCAAAAGGATTTGAGTACAAGAGCAGGGAGGTTCTACTGCAGTTGTACAGGGTCTTGGTGAGGCCACACCTGGAGTACTGCGTACAGTATTGGTCTCCTAATCTGAGGAAAGACATTCTTGCCATGGAGTACAGAGAAGGTTCACCAGACTGATTCCTGGGATGGCACGACTTCCATATGAAGAAAGACTGGATAGACTCAGCTTGTACTCGCTGGAATTTAGAAGATTGAGGGGTGATCTCATAGAGACTTACAAAATTCTTAAGGGGTTGGACAGGCTAGATGCAGGAAGATTGTTCCCGATGTTGGGGAAGTCCAGGACAAGGGGTCACAGTTTAAGGATAAGGGGGGAAGTCTTTTGGGACAGAGATGAGAAAATCGATTTTCACACAGAGAGTGGTGAATCTGTGGAATTCTCTGCCACAGAAGGTAGTTGAGGCCAGTTCGTTGGCTATATTTAAGAGGGAGTTAGATGTGGCCCTTGTGGCTGAAGGGATCAGGGGGTATGGAGAGAAGGCAGGTACAGGATACTGAGTTGGATGATCAGCCATGATCATATTGAATGGCGGTGCAGGCTCGAAGGGCCGAATGGCCTGCTCCTGCACCTAATTATGTTTCTATTTTTCTATGAACAAGCTGCCAGAGGAAGTATTGTACCTGCCTCAGCAACCTCTGGCAGTTCGTTCCACACACCCACCAGGTTCCTATTAAATCTTTCCCCTCTCACTTTAATGTCCTCTAATTCTTGATTTGTCAAACTGGAGAAAATAAAACTATGTGCATTTACCCTATATAACCATATAACCATATAACAATTACAGCACGGAAACAGGCCCTCTCGGCCCTTCCAGTCCGTGCCGACCATTTGTTTTCCCCTAGTCCCATCTACCTGCACTCAGACCATACCCCTCCATTCCCTTCCCGTCCATATACCTATCCACTTTACTTTTAAATGTTAAAATCGATCCTGCCTCCACCACTTCTGCTGGAAGCTCATTCCACACGGCCACCACCCTCTGAGTAAAGAAGTTCCCCCTCACGTTACCCCTAAACTTCTGTCCCTTAATTCTCATGTCTTACATCCTTGCGCAGGGGACATGCTAATCTTCTCTGTATCGTTCCAATTTTTTTTTTAGTATATGTGCTGCCGCCATATCCATGCCTGTGATTTTATACATCTCTATCAGATCACCACCCATCCTCATGCGCTCAAAGGAATAAAGTCCTGGCCTGCTCAACCTCTCTGTAGTCCAGACAGCACAGTGACACAGCTGGTAGAGTGGCCTCAGCTCTGTAGTCCAGGCGGCACAGTGACACAGCTGGTAGAGTGGCCTCAGCTCTGTAGTCCAGGCAGCACAGTGACACAGCTGGTAGAGTGGCCTCAGCTCTGTAGTCCAGGCAGCACAGTGACACAGCTGGTAGAGTGGCCTCAGCTCTGTAGTCCAGGCAGCACAGTGACACAGCTGGCAGTGGCCTCAGCTCTGTAGTCCAGGCAGCACAGTGACACAGCTGGTAGAGTGGCCTCAGCTCTGTAGTCCAGACAGCACAGTGACACAGCTGGTAGAGTGGCCTCAGCTCTGTAGTCCAGGCAGCACAGTGACACAGCTGGTAGAGTGGCTGCCTCAGCTCTGTAGTCCGGGCAGCACAGTGACACAGCTGGTAGAGTGGCCTCAGCTCTGTAGTCCGGGCAGCACAGTGACACAGCTGGTAGAGTGGCCTCAGCTCTGTAGTCCAGACAGCACAGTGACACAGCTGGTAGAGCCGCTGCCTCAGTGCCAGAGACACGTGTTCTGATTCTGACCTCGGGTGCTGTCTGTATGGAGTTTGCACGTTCCCCATGACTGCATGGGTTTCTTTCGGGTGTTCCAATTTCCGTCCACATCCCAAAGACTTGCTGGTTTGCAGATGAATTGACCTCTGTAAATTGCCCGGAATGTGTAGGGAATGAAGTTATTGGGTAACATGGAACTAGCATGAGTAGTGAGCTGAAGGGCCCGTTTCAATGCTGTATCTCTAAACTAAACTAAACAACCTCAGGCCCTGAGTCAACATTCAGGAGCTCCAGGTACAGGGCCATTAGCTCCGTCACCAGGACACTAACTGTCAGGTCTCGGCCAGGCCCCTCCAGTCCGTGCACGGCCTCGAATGTCCCCTCACCTGGGTTTCATTGCTCGCAGTCAGGAGGTAAAATTATGTTGATGCACCAGAGTTTGTCTCTTCTCACCACCCAGCGAGTGCCCACTGTTAGACTAGCACATAATGAGACTTCTGCATCCAAAATCATGAGAGGAATAGATCAGGTAGATGCCCAGAGCAGGGGAATCAAGGACCAGAGGACACAGGTTCAAGGTGAAGAGGAAAAGATTTAATAGAAATCTGAGGGGTAACATTTTCACACAAAGGGTGGTGGGTGTATCGAATAAGCTGCCAGAGGAGGTAGTTGAGGCTGGGACTATCCCATCGTTTAAGAAACAATTAGACAGATACATGGATTGGACAGGTTTGGAGGGATATGAACCAAGCGCAGGCAAGTGGGACTAGTGCACTAGTGTAGCTGGGACATTGTTGGCTGGTGTGGCCAAGTTGGGCTGAAGGGCCTGTTTCCACACTGTGTCACTCTTTGACTCTATGACCTCCTCACCTCCTCGCTGCACCCCGTGTCTGCTGTACCCACTGCTGGCCACACCTGGTGCCCCCTCACGGCACAGAAGCTGCCCTTTAAATCTCTGCCAATCCCTCACAGCAACACACAGTCAATTAGTCAATTAGTCCCTCAACTCGCATGTCCCTTGGGATGTGGGAGAAAACTGGAGGACGGGGGGGGGGGGGAGGAGAATATGCAAACTCCACACAAACAGCACCCGAGGTCAGGGTTGAACCCACATTGATGGCGCTGTGGGAGAGCGGCTCTACCGTTGCACCACTGTGCCACCCACTGTAGTAACAAGCCACACACATTCGGTGCAGGCTCGATGGGCCAAATGGCCTCCTCCTGCATCTATTTTCTATGTTTCATTCCTGACATCCCTCTCCCCACAAGGCAAGTGCAGACCCTCAGGGCAGGAGGTTGCTCTTGGTCATCCAGCCCAAAACACCACTCCCAATCCCACATCCACCCTCACACGTCCCTCTGACTGAGGCCCCGTCGTGCAGGCTGTGACCAGGGACGTCAGATTTTAACTCAGAGAGGAGGCAAGCGCAGAACCTCCGAGGCAGGAGGTTGCCCTTGGTGACGGGAGGATCTCGGATATTAAGTGCACGGCCAGTTTGGAGGGTCCAGTGTGAGAGATGTGGGGGTCGCGGTTGATGGTGTTACTGGTCTCCAGTTTCACACCAGCATGATACTGGGTTCACCAGCGACTCAGGTACCCGACATGAACAGTGGGACGTATGCAGTGTGATGTGGGCGGTCCCAGGGAGAAGCGGTGGGGCCTGCAGCTCTGTCACAGTCACTGAATGTCAGGTATTGGCTGGGCCCCTCCAGTACAAGGGTCGATGCAGGGCCCTCCATGTCCCCCCACCCAAGAGTTTCACTGTTGGCAGTCAGGGGCAGGGTGCACAGTGCACCAGACTCATTCCCTGACAACCTGCTCCATCAGCGTTGCCATCATGGCCGGGTTAGGTGGGCACGGCAGACCCACAGCTGGCCGAGTGAGAGCTCCCACAACAGGTGATCATCTCCGGGGGTTATCCATACACGATAGGATGATAGAAAACATAGAAAAATGGGTGTAGGAGCAGGCCATTCGGCCCTTCAAACCAGCACTGCCATTCAATTTGAACATGGCTGATTATATAAAATCAGTACCCTGCTCCTGCTTTCCCCCCATATCCCTCTATTCATTTAGCACTAAGAGCTATATCTAACTCTCTCTTGAAAACATCCAGTGAATTGGCCTCCACTGCCTTCTGTGGCAGAGAATCCACAAATTCACAACTCCCTGGGAGTAAATGTTTTTCTCATCTGAGTCCTGAATCTTCCAAGTGCACTGATATTGGGCAGGAGCAGAGAGCAAACTCCCCCATCGACAGTCTTGGTTTCCCTGGAAGTGAAAGCAGACAGCTCAGCTCAGAGCTGGAACTAGGGGCGGGGGAGGGGGTCACAGGGAAGTGAAAGCTTCCTCGTGGTTTCAATGGGAAGTAGGAACGCGTCTAAAGCACCAAACTGAATGATGGCAAAATGTCGACACCAGACTGGAAAATGCAGAACTTTCACTGTACCCCTTCCTGCACCAGGCAATCCTGTCCCTGAGCAGAACTGATGCCCGGATCCTGCATCACACAATGGACCTCCTAGGAAAAGGCCACAGGTTGTCGTGTCAGACTGGACCCAGTGGGTGAAACTCACTGATTCAAGGCTTGCTCTTGAGCCTTCATTTCATAAGGAGGCTGGCTCTGTGTCAGGGCCAGAGAGCTTCACCTTGGTACCCAACACCAGAGGCCACAGCATTTGGGTAAAGGGGGAAGAGGTTTAAAGAGGATCTCAGGAACAATCTGCCCCCCCCCTCCCTCCCCCAAAGGGTATTTGGAATCTGGAAAGCACTGCCTGAGGGGGTGGTGGAGGCCTAGACTCTCACTACATTTGAGAAATACTTGGACAGCACTTGAATCAGTGAGGCAGAGAAGGTGATGGAGCGAGTGCTGGTGAATGGGGGCGGCACAGTAACACAGCGGTGTCGTTGCTGCCTTACAGCGCCAGACACCTGGGTTCCATCCTGACTATGAATGCTGTCCATACGGAGATTGCACGTTCCCCCTGTGACAGCGTGAGTTTTATCAGAGGGCTCTGGTTTCCTCCCACACTACAAAGATGTACTGGTTTGTAGGTTAGTGGGCTTCAGTGAAATTGTACATTGTCCCTAGTGTGTAGGATAGTGCTCGTGTATTGCTGGCCGATGTGGACTTGGTCGGCCGAAAGGCCTGTTCTGCGCTGAATCTCTGAAGTCTAAAAGTAAATAGGAGGTTGATGGCCAGCATGGACAAGCTGAGCTGAATGGCCTGTTTTGGTGCCGTCTGAATCTTTCTAGAATTAGGTTTGATTTTCCACCCTGACTGTTCCAGCTGTTCCCAGGGACCAGGGGCTGATTGGATAAATATAACAAATGAGCCTGAACAGTGGGTGCATGAACGGAAATGATAGATGACTGTATCGAAAGGAACTGCAGATGCTGGTTTACACTGAAGGTAGACACAAAATGCTGGAGTAACTCACCGGGTCAAGCAGCATCTCTGGAGAAAAGGAATAGGTGATGTATTGGATCAAGACCCTTTTTCAGACAGTGATTCAGGGGAGAGGAAAACTAAAGGTATGGAAAGGAGCTGAACAAACCAGAGCTGGCACTGATGATTTATCCATGATTGATTACTCCTGCATGACTGATATGAGGCGAATTCCCTGGCGATAGGGATGACAATAGACTCTCATCCTGCTGCTGTCTGCTGAATCTCCGCCACTGGTGTTTGTGTTCTGTTGGAGGCCACACAACTGGGGACAATGCTGACTTACAGGTGGGGTCCATTTACAGAAGAAGTGGTGATGTCAGTTCTCATAGACACAGATAATGATCCATGGAATGGAGCAGTTACTCCCACAGACCGGCTAATCACATTTTAAAAGTGCTTGTCCGGAGGTTACAGCATCACTCTCTCAGAGAGGGGGCTGACCATAAACAGGCCAATCTGGTTCAAAACATGACATGTTTGTACACAAACAGTATTCAGGCAACCAAAATGGATTTAGAACAGAGCCATCACATTGTCTGACTGCGCAGTGTGTGTATGGCTGGAGATTAGGTTTATCTGTTTAACTGTGTACTGAGGGATCTTGGGGTCCAAGTCCATCACACAAGTAATTAAAGTGACAACAAAGGCAGATTGTGTGAGTGCTTTATTGGTCCAGGTATGAAGTATAAGAATCAGCAAGTCACGTTGCAGCTTTAAAGTATTTTGCGAAGAGCATTTGGAGTATTGTGTACAGTTCCTGTCGCCCCATTACAGGAAGGATGTGGGGGCTTTGGAGCGAGCAGGTGCAGGAGGTTTGCCAGAATGCTGCCTGTTTGGGTATTAGATGTAAAGAGAGGTCAGACTGATTTCTCCAGAGCATTAGTAACTGATGTGATAGAAGTATATAAAACTATGAGAGGCATCGATCGGTTAGACAGTCAGATACTTTTTCCCAGGAAGGAAATGTCAAAGACTAGAGGGCATAGCTTTAATGTAAAAGAGGCAAAGTTCAAAGGGCATGTGTGCAACTTTTTATTGAACAGTGGTGGGAGTCTGGAACATGGTGCCAGCGGTAGTTGTGGAGGCAGATACAATAATGGTGTTTAAGAGGCTTTTAGACGTGGATATGCAGGAAATAAAGAGACCAACCCTTCCATGGACTTCATTTACGCCTCACGTTGCCTCAGCAAGGACAGCAGCAATAACGAAGGATGAGTCGCAACTCGGCCACTCCCATTCACCCCTCTCCCATCAGGCAAGCGAAACTGAAATGTGAAAAAGCTTGTCTCCAGATTCAGGGACGGTTTCTTCCCAGCTTTTATCAGGAAAATGAATCATCCTACCAACACTGAGAGTGTCCTGAGCTACTATCTAGCTCAATGGAGTCCCTTGGATGCTATTTAATTGGACATTATTTGAATTTATCTTGCACTAAACGTTATTCACGTTATTTGCTCTATCACATATCTGTACACTGTGGATGGCTCGATTGTGATCATGTATTGTCTTTCCGATGACTGGTTAGCTTCTCACTGTACCTTCACATGTGATAATAAACTAAACTAAACTCAGCTAAAAACAGCATCATCCATCAGGCTAAGTAACGTGCAGTTCCCTGGGTGTCCTTGTGAACCTTCTTAAGTAATGGCACAGCATTAACCACACTTCAATCCTCCAGAACTTCACCCGTGGTTACAATGATGCAAATATCTCTACAAGGACCGCTGCAATTTCTTCCCTAGCTTCCTTAAAGTATGCACATGGTCAGGGCCTGGGGATTTTTCCTCCTTAATGTGCTTCAAAACCACTAAGATGGTCATTTCTATTTGATCAAAGATATCACAATTCCTATGCTTTAAAGTGTGATGATACAGCGCAGAAACAAGCCCCACCAACCAGCGATCACCCCGTCTACTTGAACTATCCCACATACTAGGGACAATTTATGATTTACAGAAGCTGTTGTCAGAAATTTGGAAAGTGTAAGCAAGATAGTTACAATATGGTTAACGCTAGTGCTCACATACTGGAGAAGCATGATGGGAATAATGGCCAACATACAATGTTAGGAAGGTAATAAATAGATGTGTCAATGTATTTAACTTTCACAGCACAGTTTAATTAAAATAGCTGAATCTTCCGTATCTATTGAGGGGGATAGTCGTTCACAGTTCTGTCTTGGTGCTTATCCATTGCAACCTTGAAATTACAGCTGCTCTTTGTCACTGTGTTTAGTAGGACAGTCTCCCAAAAGTTAACACACGGCCTTTTTTAATAAATAGACCCCATCGATTCTCCCTTCAGGAACATTGATATTTATAGAAAATAGGTGCAGGAGTAGGCCATTTGGCCCTTCGATCCTGCACCACCATTCAATATGATCATGGCTGATCATCCAACTCAGTATCCTGTACCTGCCTTCTCTCCATACCCCCTGATTCCTTTAGCCACAAGGGCCACATCTAACTCCTTCTTAAATATAGCCAATGAACTGGCCTCAACTACCTTCTGTGGCAGAGAATTCCAGAGACTCACCACTCTCTGTGCGAAAAATGATTTTGTCATCTCGGTCCGAAAAGACTTCACCCTTATCCTTAAACTGTGACCCTTTGTTGACCTCCCCAACATCGGGAACAATCTTCCTGCATCTAGCCTGTCCAACCTCTTAAGAATTTTGTAAGTTTCTATAAGATCCCCCCTCAATCTCCTAAATTCCAGCGAGTACAAGCCGAGTCTATCCAGTCTTTCTTCACATGGAAGTCCTGCCATCCCAGGAATCAGTCTGGTGAACCTTCTCTGTACTCCCTCTATGGCAAGAATGTCTTTTCTGAGATTTGGAGACCAAACCTGTACGCAATACTCCAGGTGTGGCCTCACCAAGACCCTGTACAACTGCAGTCGAGCCTCCCTGCTCTTGTACTCAAATCCTTTTGCTATGAATGCCAACATACCATTCGCTTTCTTCACTGCCTGCTGCACCTGCATGCCTACTTTCAATGACTGGTGTACCATGACACCCAGGTCTCGTTGCATCTCCCCTTTTCTTAATCGGCCACCATGATATTTACTTGTTAGATATATGAGAGGGAGAGTTTCAAAACAATAGGAAATGTAAGATTAAAGTTAACTAAGATGGAAGACTACCGATACATTGATTAATGGTTTATTTCAGCTCCACAAGTAACCATTGTGTCATGAGGATATAACAATTGTACAGTTACTTTGGCTTGTTGAAGCAGTTTGGGCTTGCCCACGCTGCTTCCCAACGTACATTGATAAGGCCTTTTAATAAACTAACTTGTACGACAGACTCACCACTGAGCTGTCTTTTGCATCTGTGCCTATCTGAGTAAAGCCAGCTATAGGGTACGGGTAAAGTACAAAGTCCCCTCCCACAGGAGCCAATTAACCAGCAAACGTGCACGTCTTTGGAGTGTGGGAGGAAACCAGAGCACCTGGAGAAAACCCATGCGGTCACAGGGAGAACGTACATATTCCCTACAGAAAGCACCATAGCCAGGATCGAAGCTGGGTCTTTGGCGTTGTAAACAGCAACTCTGTGCCACTGTGTCACCTCAATGCCTTAGATAATTTAATCTTCCCACAGGAAAAAGTGAGAAAAAATATTTCTTACAAATCATCCCCATCTCAAAGACTCCACACATGGACAGCCACACTGATCTTTAATATTGGAAATTTTCAGCCTGGGGAAAAGGTTTCTGTCTACCCTATCTGTGCCTCTTAGTGTTTTGTATACTGCTATCATGCCTTCCCTCAACTCTGACCTTCCAGAGTAAAAAAACAACCCAAGTTGCTCTGCTTGTAGCTGAAAACCTTGAATCCAGGCATCATTCTGGTACATCTCTTACCTCTGCACTCTCTCCAAAGTCTCCACATCTTTCCTTTAATGGGTGACAGAAGCAATACTCCAAATGTGACCAAGTCAAAGTCTTATAGAGCTATATACCATTGGTATATAACGCAGTCCCATCAAAGTAATCATTCCATTCTCATTTCTGCTCTCCCATGTAGCCTCACTGCTCGATCCACTAAAAATATTCTCTCAGAGCACTAATGTTATGTCCTCCCTCATCTACAATGCAACTCCTCCTCCTCTCTTGCCTACATCTCTTTAATGTCTGTAGCATCCGTTACTGGTAACATTGAGCAGCAAGTCCTGCCCTTCTCTCAGCCATTTATGAATCCCATCTAGGAGAGATTTTGGCCCAACGTGTAGACAGTCCTACTGGAGAAGCCACTGCATTGGACTGAACTTTAGGTAATGAAGCCAGGCAAGTTGTGGGAGTGTTAGTAGGGGAGAATTTTTGGGTATAGTGATTATGTTCATTATATTGATTATACGGTTCAAATGTAGTTAAGGAGAGGGATACAGATTGAACACCAATTTTCTGGTAACTGATTTCCCACTCCTATAATCCAGACAAAGTTACGAGAGCTCGGTTGAAATTTCCTAAGTGGCCACAGATGGCATTGCTAGTGGCCAGCGCTCTTTCCAGTCGTGTCCATCCAGCGTGAAAGCACCAACTATGCTCTCAATCTTCTCTCCTACTTATTTTGCATGGGGTGGAGGGCAGGGGCAGGAGGGGCCGATGATTTGAAGAAAGTGCTGTCGCCAGGGGCTACAATGTGACCCACAATAACTGCCGTGTCACGGGAAGGTGCGGTGGATGAAGTAGGGCTCGCTGGTGCACCTTGTGAGTCGGGGGTGGGGTCAGAAGCTGTGGCTCTAAACGGCCGGGGAGACAGTCTGAGCTGGAATGGATCAGCAGGTCATTCCATTCACATTCGGTTTACTTTTATATTTGTTTTATTTGTTTCAGGCACTCCATGGTACTTTAGAGAGATGGGAGTGGTGTCATTAGAGGGCCAGATGTGTAATGTCATTGTATTATCAAGTGGCCTCTGTAGGTCCAGAAAAATGGATCACCCAGAAAGGTCTGAAACGGAGGGTGCAGGAACATTGGTGTTTAACCTGTATTAAGAGAAAAAGTGTAGTCAAGGATGGGTGGGCCTCTGCAGGGACATGAAGCCACAATCCGGGTCAGAGTCAAGCGATGTGGACAATGTTGTAAGTGAATACCTTTTCTGTATTCACCAAAGGAGGAGGATGTGGTGGAGGGAAATTTAAGGAAGAGGGGCTGTTTTATTCTGTAACATGTTAACATTAGGAAGGAGGAGGTGCAAGATGCCTCAGGACAAAAATAGCAGTGAAATGCCCAGGGCCCAATGAGATAAATCACAGGCTGTTAATGGGAGGCAAGGGAGCAGATAGCTGGGACCTAACAGACATGGAGTCATTCAGTACTCAAGTAGGCCAGTTGGCCCACCTTGTCCACGCTGACCAAGATGCCCCACCTGCACAGGTCCCATCTGCCCACAATTAGTTCATATCCCTCTAAACCTTTTCTATTCATGTACCTGTCCAAATGTCTTTTAAATGCTGGGAAAGTACCTGCCTCAGCTTCCAGCTCCAGTAACTTGTTCTATACATGCACCGTCCTATATGTTAAAAGGTTACCCCTCAGGTTCCTATTAAATCGTTCCTCTCTCACCTTAAACTCATGTCCTCTGGTTCTTGATTCCTCTATTCTGGGTAAAATAATCTGTGCTTTCACCAAATGTATTCCCCTCATGATTTTAGACACCTCTATAAGATAACCTCTCCTGCGCTGCTTGGAATAATATTCTAGCCTGTCAAACCTCTAACTATAGCTCAGGCCCTCAAATCCTCGTAAATCTTCTCTGCACCCTTTCCAGCTTATTGACATCCGTTCCATAGCAAGGTGACCAAAACCCAACACCATCGTCGAGGTATAACCTCACCAATGTCTTGTACAACTGTAACATAACCAACCATAAATATGCAATACCCTGACTGATGAAGGCCAATGTACCAAAAGGCTTCTTGAGCACCTTATCTACTTGTGACATCACTGACAGGGAACTATGTACACAAACTTCTTGATTCCTCTGCTCTGGAAGTTCGGCATGTCCTCAATAACCTTCACCAACTTCTATAGAAGCAACATCAAAAACATTTTATCGGGATGCATCGCAGCCTGGTTTGGGAACAGCTCCATCCAAGACCGCAAGAAATTGCAGACATAGTCCTGACCATCACCTTCCATTGACTCTGTCTACACTTAACGTTGCCATGGCAAAGCCACCAACATAATCAACAATCAGACTTACCCCGGTTACTCACTCTTCTCCCCTCTCTCATCATGCAAGAAGTACAGAAGTTTAAAAATGTATTCCTACACATTTAGGGACAGTTTCTTCAAGCTATTATAAGGCAACTGAACAGCACAACATTAGGCACTCTCCAGTCACGAGGCTCCTCACCCAGCTGGTGATTTGTGTATCTCAGGGTGCCTTAAATTTATTTCTTAGCTTCCTACAATGGCCTTGGATATATCCGATTGGACCCGGGAGATTTATCCACATTCATAAGCCTTAGGATGTCCAGCACCTCATCGATGGTAATATGGATGCCCTCAAGACAGCAACTGTCCCAGGTTCCCCAGTCTTACAGTAAAAACTGATGAGAAATTGTTGCATCTTCCTTGGCTTGGATGACCATAGTACAACAAATATTGTTCATTTATTCAAGGCCCAATGAGTCTTACATCAGTGTCAGGAAATTATTGGAAAAAAATTGGAGCAACATTATTTATCTTCAATTGGAAAGGCAGGGATTTATTTGGGATTGCTGATGTGATATTCTTCATGGGAAGACATGTCTCACTAATTTGACTCTTTTTTTTGGAGGTTAAACATAATGACGAGGGTAGTGCAGAAGCTGTGGGCTACAAGAACTTTAGTAAGGTGTCACATGGCAGGCTGGTCCCATGGGTTTCAGTCCATGGGATCCAAGGAAAATTAACATAGAAACATAGAAAATAGGTGCAGGAAGAGGCCATTCGGCCCTTCAAGCCAGCACCGCCATTCATTGTGATCATGGCTGATCGTCCGCTATCAATAACCCGCGCCTGCCGTCTCCCCATATCCCTTGACTCCACTAGCCCCTAGAGCTCTATCCAACTCTCGCTTAAATCCTCTATCGACAATTTTGATACCAAACTGATAGGATAGAAGGTGGTGGTAAAGAAGGTTAGGATGTGCACATTGAATGTTCAGGCACAGGCAGAGCTGATGAACAGAGAAATCTAGGGTACATCCATATACTCGGGAAAGTAGCAGCACAGGTGGATAATGTGATGAAGAAGAAGTAAGGGATGGTTATCTTCATCAGCCGTGGCACAGAATATAAGAACAGGGAACTCAAGGTAGTTAGACTCATCATTAGGTGAAGGGTTGATGGGGCAGGTCATAAATATCTTTGTTGCCATCATGGGGGTGTTTAAGACAAGTTGGCAGAGGTTTAACGTGAGATGCTAGGTGAGGGGGGGGGGGGGGGGGGGGGGGGGCGTTTAGAGCAAATCTTAGGAGGGATGTTTCCCCAGAGCGTGGCTGCAATCTGGAAGGCCCTGCGTGAGTGGGCGGTGGAGGCAGAGATTCGCACAACATTTAACAATTATTTAAACACACTCTTCAATGGCCGAGGCACAGAAGGGTACAGATCTCATGGGGTCAGTGTAGATATGTACAGTGGGCTTTATGTAAATGGTGGGCCGTTCCAGTGATATGCGACTCTAGGAATCATTCTCTTAGTCCCAGCAGTGAATGGCGGGTTAAACTGCGTGAGGGAGCTGCTGCAGGCGGGACCGTGAAGGAAAGTCCCGACTCCGCTTCCCCGGCCCCTGCACTGATCCCTGTCCGGTAACAACTGCGGGCAGCCTGATTGGAGCAGCGGGAACCCAGCGCTTTGTGGAAAGTCCCTGTCTCACAGGTTGGACCAGTCGGGGCTCAACCCTCGGGGCAATGACAGCTTGTGTTTACAGTCCAGAATAGCAACGGGCTGCTTTAAGATATCATATTCATCAACAGAGTCAGTCTGACAGACAACACACTCTGTGGCTCGGGTCACGAGTGAATCTGCCGAAGTCAGCACTGAATCACTCAGGGAGATGTCAGCGGCAAACTAACCACACATTGTGTCCCGGGATCAGTCCCACCTCACGGAACGCCGTTAAAATATCCAGCAAAGTAGACCGTGTCGGAAAGCATTAAAGTGTCGGCAATCGGAAGTATAGCATCTAGTTTTAGAGCAGATAATTAAAGAGAAATGTGTTTGGAGACAAGGTTATTGGGCGAGAGTCCGGCTACTGTGGGAGTTCCCTCCCGACAGACAATCGGACGGAGCGGTCAGCAGTCGCCGGGCAGAGAGCGCCGCTGGAAGTTTCCTCCCGGAGCGGGCAGTCCCGACCCCACAGTCAGGAGTGAGACTGAATTTACTTCAAGAGGGCTGGAATACAAAAACAGGATGTAATTCTGGCTCTATAAGGCGCTGGTCAGGCCGAAATTGGTGTATGGTGAGCAATTTTGGGCCCCATATCTGAGGAAGGGTGTGCTGGCTCTCGAGAGGGTCCAGAGGAGGTTTACAATAATTATTCCAGGAATGAGTGGGTTAGCATATGATGAGCATTTGTCGGCACTGGGCCTCTACTCGCTGGAGTTTAGAAGGATGAGTGGGTACCTCATTGAAACTTACTGTATACCGAAAGCCTTGGATAGAGTGGATGTGGAGAGGATGTTTCCACTAGTGGGAGAGTCCAGGACCAGAGATCATCGAAGGCGTGGTGGCTATGAATGGATATTTTAAAGGCAGAAATAGACAGACTATTGATTAGTACGGGTGTCAAGGGTTATGGGGAGAAGACATAATGGGTTTTGGAGGAAGAGATGGATCAGCCATGATTGAATTGTGGAGTAGACTTGGGCCAAATTGCTTGATTCTGCTCCTGTCATTTATGAGCATACGACCACATGTCATCACCCACCACCCCTCCCAGTGGCAAATAACACGCCACCCCCTCAGGGGGGCTCACCCATCCCTGCCTCTCCATCCCACTCCAACATCCATCTGGTGAAAAAACACAGGGGCCCATCCTCAGGTACACACCAGTGACCAGGTGTGTGTACACACGACAGGTGTAGGGCCAGTGACCAGGTGTGTGTACACTGGACAGGTGTAGGGCCAGTGACCAGGTGTGTGTACATAGGACAGGTGTAGGGCCAGTGACCAGGTGTGTGTACACAGGACAGGTGTAGGGCCAATGACCAGGTGTGTGTACATAGGACAGGTGTAGGGCCAGTGACCAGGTGTGTGTACATAGGACAGGTGTAGGGCCAGTGACCAGGTGTGTGTACACAGGACAGGTGTAGGGCCAGTGATGGGGTGTGTGTACACAGGACAGGTGTAGGGCCAGTGACCAGGTGTGTGTACACAGGACAGGTGCCCTAGTCTTCACCGTTTACTCCACATGCCCACACAGTCCATTTGTCACGTGCTCCAATCTCCAAACGATTAGTATTGATATTGGTGTATTTTTGTCCCCTGTACTGAGATACAGTGAAAAGCTTCATTTGTGTGATTTCCAGTCAAATCTTACCACATATAAGTGCAATCAAACCATAGACAAGCACAAGAGGTAATGCAAGGAGTAAAATACCAAAAATGTGCAATATAGTGTTCAGCATTATAGTGTTATAGTGACAGAGAAAGTGGCAGTTTAAAACACTTCACACCCACTCACAGCCTGACCTCACCCCCTTCCAATCACCACTTCACACCCAATCACCCACACCCTCTGTGCTGCAAAACATTACTTATCCAATATCAACAATAAAAATAGAGGTGTTCAAGAAGAGACTGCAGATGCAGGAGAATCGAAGGTAGACAAAATTGCTGGAGAAACTCAGCGGGTGCGGCAGCAGTCTAAAGAAGGGTTTCGCCCGAAACGTTGCCTATTTCCTTCGCTCCATAGATGCTGCCACACCCACTGAGTTTCTCCAGCAATTTTGTCTACCTCCAATAAAAATAGAGGAGGTGGAGAGGCTTTTCAGAGGGCAAAAAAGCCGGAAATACCCAGGACCTGACAATGTTTCCCCCTCTGCTCTTAGTGCAATGAAACCATAGACAAGTACAACAGGTAATGCAAGGAGTAAAATACCAAAATGTACAATAAAGTGTTCAGCATTATAGTCTTTTAGTTACAGGGAAAGTAACAGTTTAAAACACTTCACAGCCACTCACAGCCTGACCAAACAGCTGGCACCGGTCTATACAGACATGTTTAACCAGTCCCTACAAACATGTACTGTCCCTGCCTGCTTCAAAGTCTCCACTATTGTCCCTGTACCCAAAACGGCAAGGATTACTTGTCTTAATGACTACAGGCCTGTCGCACTGACCTCTGTAATCATGAAGACACTCGAAAGGCTTGTGCTGGCCAAGCTGAAAAATATCACAAACCCCCCACTGGACCCTCTGCAGTTTGCATATCGGGCCAATAGATCTGTGGATGATGCAGTCCACCTGGGCCTGCACTTCAGCCTACAGCACCTAGACCGCCAGGGGACCTATGCGAGGATCCTGTTTGTTGATTTTAGCTATGCATTCAGCACCAAGGCAAATTCCTTGTATGTGAATACTTGACCAATAAACTTACTTACTTACTTTAAACAGACCAAGATCCAGAATGAGGATGTTGGGAGATCAGGACCACACACTATATTATGGAAGGCCATTCAGTAGTCTCATATCAAAGAAGAATAAGCTGTTCTTGAAACCGGTGGTGTGTGCTTTCAAGCTTTTGTGTCTTCTGCTCAGCAAGAGAGGGGAGAAAGGGAATGACCAGGGTGAAAATAGTTCTGAATTAAATTGGCAACTCTCCAATGGCGAGTGTCTATAACTGAAACATCCTGGTGAACATCCAGGCAACATCCTCTGCACCCCTCTCCAATGCAATCACATCCTTCCTATCAGTGCCGGATTTAGATGAAGAGAGCCCCTGGCTATTCCACCTGTGAGGCCCCTCCCAATCCCCCACCCCCACGACTAGAGGAAGATGGAAGAGTGTTTTAAATAATTTGAGTAAAGCCAAGGATGATGAAGAAATCTGCTTACAAAAACCATTTATAAAACAAGTATGCTTTTTTCTATAACAAAGATGCTGCAAATAAGCTTAGTTTTATTCCTAACCTGACAGTGGCAGCCACAGCACTACACAGTAGGTTTCTTGCAACAATTATCAGCTCTACCCCTAGCATTGCTCCTTGCCAACTTCCTAGTACAAATATCTTTGCACTTTCCTACTTATCCATGAGTTTTGACTTTTGAAGCCTGCAAGTATCCAAAGATGTTCCCTGCACCCTCCAT
Organism: Okamejei kenojei; assembly: GCA_035221665.1. Classification (NCBI taxonomy): domain Eukaryota; kingdom Metazoa; phylum Chordata; class Chondrichthyes; order Rajiformes; family Rajidae; genus Okamejei; species Okamejei kenojei. The sequence goes on along the minus strand of CM069160.1, from coordinate 1,266,314 downwards.
CGCTGTTACTGGAGCCCATGTGAAAGTTTCCTGGCCCCCGGTGTCACCAGATTGACACCGATGTGCAGCCGAGCGTGGCCAATGAGATAAGGGGCTGGAAAGCTGCGCTTTTTAAACATTTAATTATTGCCAGTGCTAGTGTTGAGTTATCGGCATAAAACAGTTTTATTCTGAAATGCAAGGAAAATTACCGAAGGGTTGTTTAGAGACTACAGTGCGTTGTGACAGCATATGTAAGAAAGGCCTATGACAGTGTCAAAAATATTTTACACCTTGGCCGGAGGCCCCCTAGATTTTGAGGCCCTAGGCTTCAGCCTACCAAGCCGATAGGTAAATCTGGCACAGCATCTATAGTGTGGGGACTACAGCTGTGACTGAAACAATGTTGTAGACATTTTGAGCATAACTTCCATTCTCCTGTGTGCTGTGTCCAGATAATAAACGCAAGTATCTGATGTTTAAATTACTACCATATCTACCCGTGCTTCCACCTTCAGGGATCCTTGCACTCGCACACCAATCATCATGTTCCATTCCTCCTTCAGGTCTGACCATCCAGTGAGTCTTACCCTTATTGGTCCTCCCAAAGTACATCTCACAATAATGAGGATTAAATTCCATGTGACATTGGCTGAGACCATCCTTCTCACAGTCAACATACCAATTTTCCTGCATTCTGCAAACTTAGTCATCACACCTCCTTCATTGGTTGGACATTTGGTGTAGCGTGTGCAATTCTAGTTGCCCATTGCAAAGAAGATGAGGAAACTTTGGAGAGGGTGTGGAAGAGTTTTACCAGAATGCTGCTGGATTAGAGACAAACGTGGTTTCAAGTACACCCTCCCTAACATATTGCTGGCAAATGTACAGCCTTGAAAACAATTAGGATGAACTTAAAGCCAGACTTACCAACCTTAGCAAAAAGAGGGACTCCTGTGTTTTACAGAGACATGGCTCACCCCTCCCTCATCTGCCTGTGCCGTTCAACCTGAGAGCCTCTTGCTGCATTGGATGGACTGCATATCATCCTCAGGCAAAGTAAAGTGTAGAGGTGTCTGCTTTCTAATTAACCCCACATGGTGCTTGAGCGTGACAGTCCCCATAACTGAAATATCTTACGGTGAAGTGTCGACCCTACTATAGGGTTGAATACTGATTTTCCGGCACCCTCAGTGTAGGAGGGAATTTTGTGCTATTTTGTGCTTCACCCGTTTACTCAGATAGGCACAGGCACAAAATAAAACAGTTCATAGATCAGTGGTGAGTCTATCGAACAAGTCGGATTATTGAAGGCCTTATCAGTGCACACGGGGAACACTGATGAAACCCAAAGTAAACCGCATCCACTGACTTGCCATTGTCTATCCTGCTATTTACCCCGAGATCGAGTTGAGATGAGGACAAGGTCGGGTCGGGCCGGGGACGAGGTGAGGTTAGTTCGAGGACGAGATTGTGTTGGTTCGAGGACGAGGTGAGGTTGGTTCGAGGACAAGGTTGGGTAGGTTCAAGGACGGGGTCGGTTCGGGTCGAGGACGGGGTTAGGTCGGGTCAGAGCCTCGAACGGTCGGGCCTAGGATGGAGCCTCGGGTCGAGACAGGCGGAGGACAAGGTCGGGCTGAGGATGGGGTCGGGCTGAGGTGGACGGGCTATGTCACCAAGAACAAAGGGGCACCTGGTGGGGGGGATGAAAATGGATGAGTACTTTTATTTACTTTGTCCGCGAATTTGTGACGACTCTTTTGTGTACTTTGTGTCATAAACCACATCGACTGTGCTGTACAAAGAATTTTACTGCGGAGATTACCCAGCTTGATGCGTGAGAATAAAGTATCATCATCATCATCACTCCCTTGGGAGAATGAGGACACTCAGCATATCTCCAATGACTCTAACAAACTTCTATAGATGCACCATGGAAAGCGTACTGTTGGGTGGCATCACAGCTTGGTTTGGGAGCAGCTCCACTCAAGACCAAATAAATTGCAGAGTTGAAGATGTAGCCCAGTCCATCACACAGACCAAACTCCTCACCATTGACCACGCTATCTTGGAATACCAGCCAACGTAATCAAATACAAGGCTCACTCCGGTCATTCCTTTTTCTCCATGCTCCCGTCAGACAGAATGTACAGAAGCTTGAAAGTGAACACCAACCGCCTCAGGAAGAGCTTCTTCCCCTCTGTTATCAGGCTACTGAATGGTCCCTCCCATAAGCGAGGTACAGTCTTTTTCACCTCTACCCCATTGCAGACATTGGACTTTGTGTATGAAGATGATGCACTACAGTGCTGAGAACTATGTATATTCTGCACTCTGTATCTACTTTTTACTCTACCTATTATACTTATGTTTGATGATAGTATTCTTGCACAGGATTATCTGATCTGATTGGATAGCATGCAAAACAAAGATTCTCATTTAACTTCAGTACACGTGACAAAATAAACCTAAATAATATTAGCAGTTGGGCACATTTGGATTGTTTTCTCTGGAATGTCAGAGGTTGAGGCCAGACTTATATATAGAGTATACAGTCACAGTCGTATATAGAGGACACAGGCAGAACTTTTTTTTGCAGGGTGGTAATGTCAAAGACTAAAGGGCACAGCTTTAAGGTGAGAGGGCCAAACTGCGTAGGAGATGTGCAGGGCAAGTATTTTACACAGAGGGTGGTGGATGCTGATGGTGGAGGCGGACATGATAGCGGCCTTCAAGAGTTTTTCAGATGGGCACATTGAAATGCAGAGAATGGAAGGATATGGATTACCTGCAGGCAGAGATATTGGTTTAAATTTGCATTATGTTCCACACAGACATGGTGGGCCACTGTTCTGTGTTATGTAAGTCAGATCAAAATCGTTAATGTTTGTAAGAATTAGTAAGTGCCCAGCTCCTCTCGTTCTAGTTACAGACATCCAATCACAAAAATACCAAGACCCTCTGTCTCTGATTACCTGCCAGATTTAGCTCTAATTAGCTGACTTGCCCTGTTCCACAGGCTCTAACCTTTTGGACCAGTGTCGCATGTACAACCTTATCAAAGCTCATAAACCACATTGACTGTGCTGTCTTCATTGTCAGACAGGATCTCCCACCAACTAGGCCATTTAATCTATACCTTCTCAAGGGGAGATTAATATTGTCCCTCAGATATCTTTTTCCAATAATTTCCCCACAACTGACATAAGGCTCAAGAAGGTCTAGACCAGAAACGTCGCCTATTCCATCTCTCCATAGATGCTGCCTCACCCGCTGAGTTTCTCCAGCTTTCTTGTCTACCTAAGGCTCTCCCATCTCCCCGCTCCCCTGAGCTGCAGCTTGTCCTTGTCCAACCAGTCACTGTGGTTTCAGACAATGGGAACTGGATCTGGGCTGGAAAGTCCCCAGAAGTGAAACCAGGAACCAACAGAAGCCATTGACACCTGTCACATCTCCCACTTCCCTACCAGCCTTCCCCAATCACAGGCCTAGTTCCTCACGAATCATCAGTTGCCGGGTGAACTGCGCTGTTGACGGTGTTTATCTGCCCCAGTGGTGAGGATTGACCCCCAGAGGCCGCTGGTGGGACTGCAGATAAACCGCTGCTGCAGCCAGTGCTCACCTGTCTGTGAGGCGAGTCATTCAATGACTGGTCAGGTAACAGCGAGATAAGCAGCATCTGTGGAAAGAAGGAACAGACCCTTCCATCCACAGATGCTGACTGTCCCGCCGAGTTACTCCAGCATTTTGTGTCTGTCTTCGGTGTAAGCGATCTGCAGTTCTAAGCGATCAAGCCCGCGCTGTTTGATCCGGCCCAGGTGCATGAAATACTATAAGGGTTCATGGCTCACTATGCTCATGGTATTATTAGTTCCATAAATCTGTAGTATGAACACCCTCCGTGTACAGAGTACGAACTTCAAGTAAGAGCAGAAGGAACTGTGTCCTCCGCTACCTGGCCGCTAGCTGGCTTCCGTTCTCAGCACATACGAAGTGCATAAACTATCAGAGCAAATTTTTGCCATTCAGATACTCCGTCCATGGCTTGTCTATCTTCCCTAAGATCAGAGCATCGGTGTCTGATCGTCACTGGTCTATCTTACCTTCTCAATTTTCCCTGACACCCTTACATTCAGCTCAATCTCTTGCCCTCCACAGCAGAAGAATTCCAGTAATCCCCTCATCTTCCTTTCTAAAGAAATAATGATACTAACTCGGTAACTAGACTTTTCTTTAGTAGTTAGGATCCGATGGACATCTTGCTGTGTGGGGAGACCAAGAAGTTTTGGGCAGACAAAACAGCGTCTTTAATCAAATTTATGGTCTTCCAGCAAGGTTTGATGTCTGTCTCCAAGTGTGTCCCTGTGAAAAGCTTGTATATCAGAGAGTCTTCTGTTACGCAGTTGCTTGTGATGAAGTGACAAGGGCCCATGCATTCTTCTGCCCGAACCACTTAGCAAATATGTAGTCCACAAGGATCCTCTCATCCTCACTGGATTTATATATCCTTAGAGGACTTTATTGCTAGGATCGCTGTAGGATAAGGAGTGATAATATAGTGTGTATAAGATCATGAGGGAGTGGAAAGTAAGGGGAATCAAGAACCAGTCTGAAACAAATTTCCTTCGCTCCATAAGGGTTTCGGGGATTTCGCCAAATTTTGTGTACCCAAGAACCAGAGCACATAGGTTTAAAATGAGAGGGGAACTATTTGATAAGAACTTGCGGGACAACTTTCTCAAAGAGAGAGTGGAGGGTATATGGAATGAACTGGTAGTTCAACAGGAGGTCGTTGAGGCAGGTACTATAACAGCAGTTAAGACATTTGGGCAGGTACATGGATAAGAAAAGTTTAGAAGGATATGAGCCAAACACAGGCAGGTGGGATTATTGCAGAAGGGGCATCTTGCCGGCATGGGCATGTTCGGCCAAAGGACCTGTTTCTGTACTTTATGACTGACACTATAGCCAACCCCAGGTGCATTGGTTGTATGACTGCGATGGTACAAGAAGGAACTGACTGGGAGGGATCCTCTCACCACCAGCCGAAGTAAGGTCCTGGTGCTTGTTAGTGAATCATGGCAATAAAACATTTGCCGGACAAGCTGGGCAGTCTGCTCAGTGAACCACCCCACAGGTTCCATTAAGTTCTTCTTCAGCAGGACCACTGCGCACTGGACTTGTAGTCAAAGGTGTTGGTCCAGAAGAACTTTTCCACAAAGGCCAATGATGCGGCAATGTCCAGCTGACTGTCACATTGTGTGGCATCGGTGCCAGGTTCATCCTTCGCAACACTGGACAATTAGACTTTAGAGATACAGTATGTAAACAGGCCCTTTGGCCTTCATCAAGTCCGTGCCAATCAGTGATCATCCCATTCACTATCACTACATCCCACACACTACACACTAGAGACAATTACAATTTTTACCAAAGCCAATAACCCTACATACCCGTAAAAGTAAAGACTCTATCCCGTACTCCCAATTCCTCCGTCCATGCCGCATCTGTACCCAGGATGAGGTGTTCCATACCAGGGCATCGGAGATGTCCTCATTCTTTAGTAAAACGGAATTCCCCTCTTCCATTATAGATGAGGCTTTCCCTAGGGTCTCCTCGATATCCCGCAGCTCCGCTCTTGCTCCCCTTCCCCCCTGGAGCAGACACTCGCCACTGGAGCAGACACTCTCCACTGGAACAGACACACCACTGGAGCAGACACTCTCCACTGGAGCAGACACTCTCCACTGGAGCAGACACTCCACTGGGGGCAGACACTCTCCACTGGAGCAGACACTCACCACTGGAGCAGACACTCTCCACTGGGGGCAGACACTCTCCACTGGAGCAGACACTCACCACTGGAGCAGACACTCACCACTGGAGCAGACACTCACCACTGGAGCAGACACTCTCCACTGGAGCAGACACTCTCCACTGGGGGCAGACACTCACCACTGGGGGCAGACACTCTCCACTGGGGGCAGACACTCTCCACTGGAGAAGACACTCTCCACTGGAGCAGACACTCACCACTGGAGCAGACACTCTCCACTGGAGCAGACACTCTCCACTGGAGCAGACACTCACCACTGGAGCAGACACTCACCACTGGAGCACGCTCACCACTGAGCAGACACTCTCCACTACTCACTCACTGGAGCAGACACTCACCACTGGAGCAACACTCACCACTGGAGCAGACACTGTCCACTGGAGCAGACACTCTCCACTGGAGCAGACACTCTCCAGAGCAACTCCCCACTCTGCTCCACACTCCACTGGAGCAGACACTCACCACTGGAGCAGACACTCTCCACTGGATCAGACACTCTCCTGGAGCAGACACTCTCCACTGGGGACAGACACACCTCCACTGGAGACACTCACCACTGGAGCAGACACTCACCACTGGAGCCACAGTGGAGCAGACACTCTCCACTCCACCGAGAAGACACTCTCCACTGTGGGCAGACATTCTCCACTGGGGGCAGACATTCTCCACTGGGGGCAGATACTCTCCTCTGGAGAAACACTGACCACTGGAGCATACACTCTCCACTGGAGAGAGCAGACACTCTCACCACTGGAGCAGACACTCTCCACTGGAGGCAGACACCTCCACTGGAGCACGCTCACCACAGTCAGACACTCACCACTGGAGCAGACACTCTCCACTGGAGCAGGAGACACTCACCAGACACTCATAGACAGACACTGTCCACTGGGAGCAGACACTCTCCAGCATACTCTCCACTGGAGAAGACACTCACCACTGGAGCAGACACTCCCCACTGGGGGCAGACTCGCCACTGGAGCAGACACTCTCACTGGAACAGACACTGGTCCACTGGCAGACACTCGCCACTGGAGCAGACACTCTCACCACAGCAGACACTGATGGAGCAGACTGGAGCAGACACTCTCCACTGGAGCAGACACTCACCACTGGAGCAGACACTCTCACTCCCCACTGGGGCAGGGAGCAGACACTCTCCACTGGAGCAGACACTGTCCACTGGAACGTCCACTGGAGCAGACACTCTCCACTGGAGCAGACACTCTCCACTGGAGCAGACACTCTCCACTGGAGCAGACACTCACCACTGGAGCAGACACTCTCCACTGGGGGCAGATAAGCCAGCATACACTCCCACTGGGGGCAGGGGCAGACACTCCACTGGAGCAGACACACTCTCCACTGGAGGGGACACTCCACAGACACTCTCCACTACCTCTCCACTGGGGGCAGACACTCTCCACTGGGAGCAGACACTCTCCACTGGAGCAGACACTCTCCACTGGAGCAGACACTGGGAACAGACACTCTCCACTGGGAGCACTGGAGGACACTCTCACCCTGGAGCAGACACTCTCCACTGGAGCAGACACACCACTGGAGGCAGACACTCTCCACTGGACACTCCTAACCAGACACTCTCCAGGGAGCCACTGGGGAGCACTCCACCCTGGGAAAAGAGACGAGCCAACAGCAGGATGCTGGAGAATCGAGGGTTACACAAAAAGCTAATGAAGAAACTGCAGATGCTGAAAGCAGATCAACATGTTCACCCGGAGACTGGTGACGCTGCGAAAAGCTGGGCTGTGATGGGACGCCGTGTGTTGGCACCAGGCAATGTTTACACCGGTGGTTTGGACTGCGTCTGTTGTCACCGCGGGTCTGGCCTCAGTCCTGGGATGCCGACAGCTGACCTCCCCCTCCTCCACTGACAATCCACAAGCACACAATCACTGTAACCCTGTCAGTGCCGTGAGCCTGTCCCCGCATCCACTCACTCTCGTGTGCTGAGCCAGGCCACGGGGAAATAAACAAGAAACACTCAGCGGGGCGGCCAGTATCTGTGGATTGAGACACGTGGTTCAGGGCAATGACCTGTGATCATGTCATCAATCGATATTCATGATCCATTTATTTGTTGAAATTGTCATCAGTCTCCTGTCGAGACATTCTCATCATTGCCAGAGAACCACGGGTGGTTCTTAGTGACACACTGGTGCTATTGGTGGAGCTGCTGCCTCACAGCAGCAGAGACAGGTTCGATCCTGACCTCGGGTGCTGTCTGTATGGAGGTTGCATGTTCTCCCTGTGACAGCGTGGGTTTCGTCTGGGTCATCCGGTTTCTTCCCATACCCCAAAGACGTGCGGGTTTATGCTTAAATGGCCTCTGTAAATTGCCCCAGTGCGAAGGGTGTGGATGAGAAAGTGGGTTAACATGGAACCAGTGAACAGGTGATCGATGGACTTGGTGGGTGGAAGGACCTGTTTTGGCTAAGGCTGTACACACTGCTCCACCTGCTATTCTGTAATGCCGTTTCTATCCCCTTAACTACCATACTGTTAATATGGGGGAAAAGCAGGAATGGGGTACTGATTTTAGATGAGCAGCCATGATCATATTGAATGAGGAAATTGATTGCTTTGTAAAATCATAGAAAATAGGTGCAGGAGTAGGCCATTCGGCCCTTCGACCAGCACCGCCATCCAATATGCCCATGCTGATCATCTAAAATCAGTACTCCATTCCTGCTTCTCCCCCATATCCCTTGATTTCTTTAGCCCTGAAAGTTATATCTAACTCTCTTGAAAACATCCAGTGAATATGATGTTAACGAAGGAACTGCAGATGCTGGAGAATCGAGGGTACACAAAAGGCTGGAGAAACTCAGCGGGTGCAGCAGCATCTAAGGAGCTCACAAGAAGGGTCTCGAAAGGTCTGAAGAAGGGTCTCGACCCGAAACGTCGCCTATCTCCTTCGCTCCTTAGATGCTGCTGCACCCGCTGAGTTTCTCCAGCCTTTTGTGTACCCAGTGAATATGATGAGTAGTTTTGGGCCCCATATCTGAGGATGGCTTTGGAGAGAGTCCAGAGGAGGTTTATGAGACTTATCCTGGGGCTGATTGGGTTAATGTATGAGTAGTGTTTGAAGGCTTGGGAGCTGTACTGGCTGTAGTTTATAAGGATGAACGGGGATCTCACAGAAACCCATAAGATCATGAAAGGCGTTGAGACAGAGGACATGAATCCGTCCGAGGAAGGGTCTCGACCCAAAACGTCACCTATTCCTTCGCTCCATTACTCCAGCATTTTGTGTCTAACTTCGATATAAACCAGCATCTGAAGTTCTTTCCTACACAATAAGAAACCTAAACCTACTTGAAGGCCGAAGGGCCTGATTCCAGGCTGTATAACTCGATGACTCTGATGTGAAGGGCCGGTGTTATGCCTTGTGTGTGGGGGGATTCCTGTGAGAAGGGGAGTGGTACCGAAGTTGTGGAGGGAATGGTGTCATCAAAGGAGGAATGGAGATGGCAGGCAAAGTGAGGGGAGGGGTTAGTCCGGAGGGGCTTTCCTGAGGGAGATACCACGAGGGAGGGGGTCAAACTGGTGGAGGGGATTTGTTCCCTGAAGGAGAACTCCGTGAAAGCCAAGGAGAGGATGGGGTGGGGGGGGGGGGGGGGGGGGGGGGGTGGAGGACTGAGATGGGGTGAGGATGTCTTCAAGGGGAGAGATGGACTGAGATGTGGGGTGGGTGTTTTCTCAGGAGACACTGGAAAGAGGGATGAGGCTGGGGGATTGAGGGAAAGTGCTGGAGGGATGGGTTGAAGTAGAGGTGGGTATTTCCTGAGGTGAGATACAAGGGATAGGGTGATGAAGGGAGAATGAGGGGAAGTACAGGCTGAAATGCAGATGGGGGTTTCTCGAGAGGGGATGCTGCGTGTTTGAAGGGAGAAGCTGAGAGGTTCGGGCTGAAATGGGAGTGTGTGTTTCCTGATGGAAAGGGATGGGTTGGGTGGGCAGGAGTTCCTGCTGGCTCCAGGGGTCTGTGGTACTGATCTGGATCGGTGAGCCACATAGAGGGTGGGTGTAGAGGGGGAGCCCATGACACATCAGGAGCAGCTGAACAGAAGCCTGACACCACCCAGGAAACAGCAACCGCTGTTCAAACACGCCCTTTCTCCACACCCGGGGTCTCAGCAGGGCAGGGCAGGGAGAGGAGCTGGATGCTAGAGTGTTGCTCTGGGTGGGTGGGCACGGTGTGGGAAGGGGTACGAGAAGCTGGCTGAAGTGAGTGAGTTCACCATCAGGCGTAGCTTCTGTCAGCCCCCATCCCCACACCCCCACCATCGCTCAGCCGCCTCCCATATCCAGCGTTGATGCGGTGGTATGTGAGAACCCCAGTGCCCATCCCCACATGCAGGTCACCCCTCACTCCATCACTGGGATGATCCCCACCACTTCCCAAAGCCCCTCTGCTTCAGGGCACCAGTGTATCCGGTAATGTGAAGGGTGGGGTCCCAGACAGCAAGGAGTTGCTGCCCATGATCTGTGTGGCACCAGGGAGGCCACGTCTGATGGAGCTGGTGGATCTCCAGTTTGAGCGGTTAAACAAGAGTCAAAGGTTAATGGGGGTCAGCAATCAAGGTGGTCCCAGCATTACTGCATCATCAGGGGATGCTGTGGAGTTGATTCCATCCATGTGAGTGACCCCAGTAAATGAGGTGAACTTGTCTCCCATCTCCTCACTCCCCTGAGCTGCAGTTTCTACAGGTGCACAGTAGAGAGCTTGCTGACCGGTTGCATCGTGGCTTGGTTCGGCAACTTGAGCGCCCTGGAGAGGAAAAGACTACAAAAAGTAGTAAACACTGCCCGGTCCATCATCGGCTCTGACCTTCCTTCCATCGAGGGGATCCAATACAGTCGCTGCCTCAAAAAGGCTGGCAGCATCATCAAGGACCCACACCACCCTGGCCACACACTCATCTCCCCGCTACCTTCAGGTAGAAGGTACAGGAACCTGAGGATTGCAACGACCCGGTTCAGGAATAGCTACTTCCCCACAGCCATCAGGCTATTAAACTTGGCTTGGACAAAACTCTGAACATTAATACCCCTTTATCTGTTATTTGCACTTTATCAATTTAATTTATTAATTCATGTGTGTATTTACGTATATAATGGTATATGGATGGACACACTGATCTGTTTTGTAGTCAATGCCTACTATGTTCTGTTGTGCTAAGGAAAGAAAGAATGTCATTGTCCTGTCAGGGACACATGACAATAAACTCTTTTGACTTTGGGTTTGTCCCTGTCCCTGTCCAACCAGTCACTCGGGTTTCATACAATGGGCCTGGGCTGGAAAGTCCCCAGAAGTGAAACCAGGAGCCAACAGAAACCACAAATTGTTGGAGCAACTCAAATTTCTGGGTCAGACAGTAGCTGGGGAGGGAATGTAAAGGTGATGTTTCAGTCTGATGAAGGGTCCTGACAAGAAACGTCAATGACCATTCCCTCCCCTGAAGCTGCCTGGTCCGCTGCCAGCGATCCTCCAGAGCTTTGTGTTTTGCTCAAGATCCAATCATCTGCAGTTCCTGGCGTCAATCCACAGAAACTATTGACCCCATGTCATGTTGTTCTCTTTCCTACCAGTATTGTCCAATCACAGGCTGAGACCCACATGCGTCATCAGTTGCCGGGTGAACTGCGCTGTTGGTGGAGCTGATTTGTCCCAGTGGGTGCGGGCTGACCCCCAGAGGCCAGTGGCAGAACTGCAGATGAACCCCGACCGCCCTCACTCACCAGGTCTGTGGGACACCTGCCGAGGGGGGTGATCATTCAATGACCGATCAAACCGCGCTACTTGTGAGGAGTCCACACTCCAGGACCAACTGGTTTCCACTGCTCATCGGTACTATTGCCTATGTACAAGATAGAATGGTGCACACCTGCCCGATACATGGCAAATATAGCCACCTTGAGAGCACCTCACACATGATGATCATGTTTTAACATGTTCTCGAGTGGGATACCAAAGATCCTCTAGTATCTTTGATTGCTTCTGCGCTGCCCGTTTGGTACTGCTGGTGCTTATTGGATAGATCCAAATGTAGTTGCTTGTTTTGGCCCCTCCAATCCTGATCCCTTCAGGTAATTAGACCTGATGATGAAAGGGACAGGTAATTGATTGGGCCAGTTGCCGAAGAGCATGGCCTTGCTCTTCCTGCAGTTGACTCTGGCTGCTACTGCTTAGACTGGTCATAGCTGCTGATCAATCTGCGGACCAACTATGGATCCCTGCGGAAGAGGAGACATGTCCATGTATATGGTCCATCAGCGTTGATCTGAACCCCCACTGTCTGGCAATGTTATCTCTCTTGAGGTATCATTGGATTATCCTGGCAGCCAGTCCTTACCTCAGTGGGTACAACATATAATTCTCCGGCATTTCTGCCACCTCCAATGGGATCCCATCACTGGCCACAACTTCCCAGCTGTAGGTTAACCCGGCAAAACAGGCAGAGTTGAGCTGCATTTAGCGCTGGATTGAGCCTCTGAAGCCTCGCACATGTGTGTGTGAGTGTGCGTATGCCTGTGCGCAGCCTCCAAAAAATTGTGTGTCCCCTGTCCCCCCATGTTTTGATAGCGAGTTCCGTGCCTGTCGATGACACCAAGCGCAGGCATGGCAATCGTTTCGCTGAACACCTCCGCTTAGTCCGCCTTAACCTACCTGATCTCCCGGTGGCTCAGCACTTCAACTCCCCCTCCCATTCCCAATCTGACCTTTCTGTCCTGGGACTCCTCCATTGTCAGAGTGAGGCCCAGTGCAAATTGGAGGAACAGCTACCTCATATTTCGCTTGGGTAGCTTACACCACATTGAACACTGACTTCTCTAACTTCAGATAGCCCTTGCTTTCCCTCTCTCTTTATCACCTCCCCCTTCCCAGTTCACCCACGAGCCTTACTGTCTTCGACTACATTCTATCATTGACCTGCCCCCTACCCTGACATCAGTCTGAAGAAGGGTCTCGACCTGTAATGTCACCCATTCCTTCTCTCCAGAGATGCTGCCTGACCCGCTGAGTTACTCCAGCATTTTGTGTCTACCCCACAACCTGTACGTCTTTGGAAGTAGGAAGACACCGGAGCACCCAGAGCAAACCCACGTGGTTACTGGGAGAATGTACAAACTGTACAGAAAAGCACACACAGTCAGGATTGAACCCAAGTCTCTGCCGCTATAAGGCCGCAACTCTACCACTGTGCCACCCGCTTACTGACCATGTGGGGTGGAAGATTGTAACCTTCACGTGGTCCGTCCTGTTTCGACTAATGCAATCAACTCGACGTGCACAAACGGAAGATCAAATAGAACAAGTTGTCCAACAACTTTAGGCCGTGCACGCCACACGAAAGAAGAAGAAGTGACCATGTACTTTGTTTCTTTGCAGAACCTGATGCAGTCACACATGAGTTTGGCCATCAGGATAAGGGTGATGACGGGTATGCGTTCTCCCCATTGCCAGAGAACTTATACAGCATAACTCTGGGACTCATTTATTTTGATCCCAGACTGCCAGGGGGCAGATGAGTGGCAGTCTGCTACCTGTTGGATGGACTGTCGGGCCTGTTTGGCAGCTCCATGAGCCACAGAGCTTACTGCGTGGAAACAGGCCACTGGTGGTCTTCCAATCACTCCCCCTGGAGGGTGGTCCCTCTCACCTCCCTCTTCTCCCATGAGGGTGGTCCTTCCCGCAGCAATTCCCCTGATCCCTATTGGCAGAGTGGGGTCCCTGTGGCCTAAATCTCCACCCCTGCAGCTCCACAGTGGGTCAGGGGCTTCAATGGGAGCTTGGTCTGGGAAGAGTGGTGCTGGTCTCTGGCACCTATGGGGTTTTCTGTCAGTGCCCAGCAATTGGTGCAGAGAGGGGTCCAGGCACCCTGAGGGAAGGTGCCCATTGTCCTTGTGAGGGGGGTGGCAGTGTTTCCACTTCCTTCCCAGTGTGATCTTCACACGGGCTCGGTTCTGTGTTTCCTCTCTCTCTGATCCCAGAGCTCAACTACCTATCGCACTGTTGGCTCAAAACAGCCACTCACCACTGGAGCAGACACTCTCCACTGGGGGCAGACACTCTCCACTGGGAGCAGACACTCTCCACTGGAGCAGACACTCTCCACTGGGAGCAGACACTCTCCACTGGGGGCAGACACTCTCCACTGGAGCAGACACTCTCCACTGGGGGCAGACACTCTCCACTGGAGCAGACACTCTCCACTGGGAGCAGACACTCTCCACTGGATCAGACACTCTCCACTGGAGCAGACACTCCCCACTGGTGCAGACACTCTCCACTGGAGGCAGACTCTCCACTGGAGCAGACACTCTCCACTGGAGCAGACACTCTCCACTGGAGCAGACACTCTCCACTGGGGGCAGACACTCTCCACTGGAGCAGACACTCTCTACTGGGGGCAGACACTCTCCACTGGGGGCAGACACTCTCCACTGGAGCAGACACTCTCCACTGGGAGCAGACACTCTCCACTGGTGCAGACACTCTACACTGGAGGCAGACACTCTCCACTGGAGGCAGACACTCTCCACTGGAGCAGACATTCTCCACTGGAGAAGACATTCTCCACTGGAGCAGACACTCACCACTGGAGCAGACCCTCTCCACTGGAGCAGACATTGTCCACTGGAGCAGACATTCTCCACTGGAGCAAACACTGTCCACTGGAGCAGACACTCACCACTGGAACAATTTAAACCAGCATCTGAAGTTATTTTCCTACACAATAAGAAACCTAAACCTACTTGAAGGCCGAAGGACCTGATTCCAGGCTGTATAACTCGATGACTCTCTGATGTGAAGGGCCAGTGTTATTCCTTGTGTGTGGGGGGATTCCTGTGAGAAGGGGTGTGGTCGAACGGTCCGGAAGATGTGGAAGGGAATGGTGTCATCAAAGGAGGAAGGGAGATGGCAGGCAAAGTGAGGGTAGGGGTTAATCCGGAGGGGCTTTCCTGAGGGAGATACCACGAGGGAGGGGGTCAAACTGGTGGAGGGGATTTGTTCCCTGAAGGAGAACTCAGTGAAAGCCGGAAGGGGGGGGGGGGGGGGGGGGGGAGGGGGGGGGGGGGGGGGGGTGCGGGACTGAGATGGGGGGGTGGGTGTTTTCTGAGGAGACACTGGAAAGAGAGATGAGGCTGGGGAATTGAGGAAAAGTGCTGGAGGGGCGAGGTGAGATAGGGGTGGGTATTTCCTGAGGTGAGATACAAGGGAGACGGTGAGGAAGGGAGAATGAGGGGAGGTACTGAGAGGCACAGGCTGAAATGTGGACGGGGGTTTCTCGAGAGGGGATGCTGGGTATTTGAAGGGATATACTGAGAGGTTCGGGCTGAAATGGGAGTGTGTGTTTCCCGATGGAAAGGGATGGGTTGGGTGGGCAGCAGTTCCTGCTGGCTCCAGGGGTCTGTGGTACTGATCTGGATCGGTGAGCCACATAGAGGGTGGGTGTAGAGGGGGAGCCCATGACACATCAGGAGCAGCTGCAACAGAAGCCTGACACCACCCAGGACACAGCAACCGCGGTTCAAACACTCCCTGTCTCCACACCCGGGGTCTCAGCAGGGCAGGGTCCAGCAGATGTGGAGAGGAGCTTGATGCTGGAGTGTTGCTCTGGGTGGGTGTACACAGTGTGGGAAGGGGTACGAGAAGCTGGCTGAAGCGAGTGAGTTCACCGTCAGACGGAGCTTCTGTCAGCCCCCATCTCCACTGACATCCCCCCTCCATCGCTCAGCCGCCTCCCATATCCAGCATGGATGCGGTGGTATGTGAGAACCCCAGTGCCCATCCCCACATGCAGGTCACCCCTCACTCCATCACTGGGATGATCCCCACCACTTCCCAAAGCCCCTCTGCTTCAGGGCACCAGTGTATCCGGTAATGTGAAGGGTGGGGTCCCAGACAGCAAGGAGTTGCTGCCCATGATCTGTGTGGCACCAGGGAGGCCACGTCTGATGGAGCTGGTGGATCAAAGTCAAAGTTAACGAGTTTATTGTCATGTGTCCCTGACAGGACAATTATATTATTTCTTTGCATAGCACAACAGAACATAGTTTGAGCGGTTAAACAAGATCTCCAGTTTGAGCGGTTAAACAAGAGTCAAAGGTTAATGGGGGTCAGCAATCAAGGTGGTCCCAGCATTAATAGATATCAGGGGATGCTGTGGAGTTGATTCCATCCATGTGAGTGATCCCAGTAAATGAGATGAACTTGTCTCCCATCTCCTCACTCCCCTGAGCTGCAGTTTGTCCCTGTCCAACTAGTCACTCGGGTTTCATACAATGGGAACTGGGCCTGGGCTGGAAAGTCCCCAGAAGTGAAACCAGGAACCAACAGAAACCACAAATTGCTGGAGCAACTCAGTGGGTCAGACAGTAGCTGGGGAGGGAATGTGCAGGTGATCATTCAGTCTGATGAAGGGTCCTGACAAGAAACGTCAACGACCATTCCCTCCCCTGAAGCTACCTGGTCCACTGCCAGCGATCCTCCAGAGCTTTGTGTTTTGCTCAAGATCCAATCATCTGCAGTTCCTGGCGTCAATCCACAGAAACTATTGACCCCATGTCATGTTGTTCTCTTTCCTAGCAGTATTGTCCTATCACAGGCTGAGACCCCATTCCGGGTGAACTGCGCTGTTGGTGTTGATTTGTCCCAGTGGGTGCGGGCTGACCCGCAGAGGCCGGTGGCAGAACTGTAGACGAACCGCGACCGCCCTCACTCACCCGGTCTGTGTGACAACCCGGGCCGTCCTGCCGGGGGAGGGGGGGGAGGGGGCAGTGGCAGACCTACATTTTTGGGCCCTGAAGCTTGAACTGTTATGGGGGCCCCTTCGCAACCAGCAACGAGGTCTGGGTAACCGCTGTTATCTTCTTCAATAGGGTTGTTCCACGACAGACTGGCTAGGAGTTCAGGGGACAAAATGCTCCTGCATTTTCAATACATTGAAAGTGATTCTCAAGCTTTCTGCTGTTAGTTTACATAACAGAAGCTTGGAATTTTTGTAACACATAAGCAATAAAATAACCCCCAAAAGATATATATTTCATGAAATAGACAATAGACATTTCTATGATAATTCACAATCTAGCCAATTCCTGCCTTCTCCCCATATCTCTGGACTCTGCTATCTTTAAGAGCTCTGTCTATCTTTCTCTTGAAAGCCTCCAGAGAATTGGCCTCCACTGCCGATCCACTCTTGGAGATAGCGGAGTCAGGGGATCTGGGGAGAAGGCAGCAACGGGCTACTGATTGTTGATTATCAGCCATGATCACATTGAATGGTGGTGCTGGCTTGAAGGGCCGAATGGCCTACTCCTGCACCTATTGTCTATTTTTAACTCTGTGTGAAAAAGTATTTCCTCATCTCCGTTCTAATTGGCCTACCCCTTATTCTTGAACTATGGCCCCTGGTTCTAGACTCTCCCAGCTTTGGAAACATGTTTCCTATATCTAGCGTGTCCAAACCCTTAATAACCCTCATGCAGCTAAAAAAAATCTTTACAAAAAATGTTACCGAAAATGTCTCTTTGCCCAGCACTGAGATGAGAAAAAACGTTTTCACCCAGACTTGTGAATTTATGGAATTGTCTGCTACAGAAGGTAGAGGTCTCGTCTCCTTCAACAGAACCTGCCTCCCTTCCTGAGCTCAGACACCCACTTCTCCTCACCTCACCTGCACTCACTGTCCCTCACCTACACCTCGACTAATCCCCTCGCCTTGACGATACCTCACTACCAAACTTCCCACACCTAAACTGCGCCTCAACTAAACCGTATCTCATAAAACCTTGCCTCTCAAATAAACCTCACACCTCACCTCACACTTTAACCCCACCTCAACTTAACCTCCCACCTCACACTTAATCCGCCTCGATTAATCGCCGCCTCTCCCGCTCCTGCTATTTATAGCCGCCCCGCCCCCCCCACGGTTGTTGGCAGCCCCTGACGTGAGCAGAACGGCTTCAACCAGGGGGCGGGGAAGAGATTGGCACAGGCGCATTGCCCGAGAGAACCGGTGGGAGGGGAAGGGTGCACGCGCACTGACGTTGACCGTGGGCTGTCTTCCAGATTTAAATTGGAATAATATGCTTCTGGGGCCCATCTGGGATTAAGGGCCCTGAAGCTTAAGCTTCATTAGTTTCATAGTAGATCCGCCCCTGCGGGGGAGGGAAATCATTAAATGAAAGAGCAAACGGCGCTACTTGCCCCACAGTCGAGGAGCAGCTGGTTTCCACTGCTCATGGACACTATTGCCTATGTACAGGACAGAATGGTGGACACCTGCCTAGCCGCAGAAGCATATTCTTCTAATTTAAATCTGGAGGACAACCCATTCTTGTCCATCGGCAAGAATGAGACAATAGACAATAGGTGCAGGAGTAGGCCATTCGGCCCTTCGAGAGAGAACCGCCATTCACTGTGATCATGGCTGATCATCCCCAATCAGTACCCTGAAGATAGATGACATTGCCAGACAGTGGAGTTCAGATCAAAGCAATGGACATGTTTTGTCTTTTGCTGGGATCCATAGTTGGTCGCAGATTGATTAGCAGCTTTGACCAGTCTTAGCTGGCACTGGCAGCCAGAGTCAACCGCAGGAAGTGCAAGGTTATGCTCTTCACCAACTGGCCCAATGTACTGCTTGTCCTTTTCACCATCAGGTTTGATTACCTGAAGGGATCTGGTGTGGAGGGGCCAAAACAAGCAACTACATTTGGATGGAGCCGATAAGCACCAGCAGTGCTAAATAGGCAGCTCAGAAGCGATGCTCCCACTCGAGAACTGGTTAAAACTTGGTCACCATGTGTGAGATGCTCTCAAGATGGCTATATCTGCAGCAGGTATGGCCTGTCCCCTGCACCTCTGTCCTGGCAATCACCTGGGCTGTCTTCCAGTTCATCTGACGACCAAAAATGGAGCGGATCCAAAGGTGACAATGAACAAATTCACAGACATTGGGACAAAATCGCACCCAACATCTCCCTCATCCAGGCTGTGCATAGATCCAAAGCATGTGGACACCAAATGTTACCTGTCCCTAGTGTGGCAAAGGATGGACCCAGCGTCATTGTTGTTCAATGCCACAGTTAACTGGACACTGCCACACCACCTTGTCCTTTGTGGAAAGGTTCTTGAGGACCAACATATTTGACCACAAGTGCTGTGGTTAGTGTGGTACATCCAGGCATCAAGACTTTGTTTGGCAGGCTTTGAGAGGGATCCTCCCAGTCACATCCTTCCTCTTGAGTCTTATTCCTGATGCACACTGTCCTTGGGCAGCTGCTATGCTATGTCTGTTGCCCACCTCTTTACAGAGAAAATTGCAAGGGTCCTGGTCAGGTTTCATCCTAAACAGTCTCGTATCATATGACTCTCTGAATTAATGGCTGTTACCAGGGATGCATTTGGAGACAGACATCAAGTGCTGCTGGATGACCATCACTTCAGCGAAAGACACTCCTTGGTCTGCCTGAAATTTGTTGAACACCTAGCACAGCAAGCTGTCTGCAAGAGAATGTTGCCGACTGAACCTTTTCAGACTGTAGAATTGTCTGCTGAGAGACTCTGTGAAGCTAGATCAGCCATCACAAAGCCATGATGGGGAAGGGCCACCATCAAAGTGTCTTCTGCTGCTGGACATTGGGAGGATGAGTCCAGTGGAAACTCCCCTCAAGTAAGGGAAAGGACATCACTCTAGAGAGTCCCAGGAATGGCAATGGGGCAATGCGTGAAGAGAAAGAGAGGTGCTAACACTACTTGTTGAATGCATAGACAATGAAAATTACAAAGAGTTTTGTAAGTATTTGTGTATTTTTAAAAAATCACAAATTAAGGTTATTTTTGAAATTAAAGCAATGTACTTGGCAAAGGCATTGTACTTCCTATGCTGATGTTTGCATTGTTCTCAAATGCAGAATACTAGACTGCGCAATCTGTAATAGTGGGGGACAGAATTGTGCTCAATCCCTGACTCTCAATATCACAACAGAACTATCCAATGTATTTCTGACATTTAGTTGCTTGTAATTCCCATATATTCCCCCCTTACCTGTTTCACTCTTGCTCTAAATAGTTTCTTGTAATGTTCTTTCATTCTCTATTCTAATTGTGAATTCAAAATTAAATATTACAGCTTCAATGTTACTGCCACATTATACCTTCTTTTTGCCAGTTAGATATGCTCTCCCTGTCTGGCCATCAACTTCAGGGTGGGGCCACCACAATACACCAGTACACTGTCATAGTCAGTGATAGAATTCTAAAGCGCCAAACTGTGGCTGGTGGTGAGAGTGACTCTCACCGTTAGATCATTCCCACACTCTCAATGCAGAATGCACGGGTCCTTGTTAAGATGCACAGCAGCTGTACAACAGAGGACTCTCTTATCTATGGACTGTTCCCAGGCACACACACCAAGTCAATTGTCAATGTATGCACAGCAGTACAGGGCAGTTTTATATTTTTATACACAAATATAACAATAAACGAGCAACGATAGTTTCAGTGGTCATAACTATCTGCTTCAATATTTAGAGCATGACAGGTAATATTTGCATTATTATATATTTACAATGGGAGCACATCCCAACTGACAGACATCTCTTAATATTCAGATATCAGTGAGAACCAAACCCCGAACGACTGAAAGAATTCTGTGGACATCTCCAACCTCTCATTAGGCCCCACATGCTTTAAAATGACAACAGTACGGTGCCCAAGAAGAGTAAGGTGACGTGCTCAAACATGTTGGTGATACCAATGTCCGTGGCGATGAAGTGCTTTAAGAGGTGAGTTATGGTGCACATCACCTCCTACCTTAGCAAGAACCTGGGCCCTGTACAATTTGCCAACAGAGGTTGCGATCTGGCTGGCTCTCCACTATGCACTGGACTGTAAGAACACTTCTACCATCTAACTCATTGGAAACCCTTGAACTATCTTAATTGGACTTTACTGGGCTTTATCTTGTGCTAGACGTTATTCCCTTTATCCTGTAACAATACACTGTGGGCAGCTTGATTGTAATCATGTTCAGTGCTTCTGCTGACAGGGTAGCCCACAATAAAAAAGCTTTTCACTGTAACTTGGTGCATGTGACAATAAATTAAACATAAACTAAACTGAAAATATATGGCTGGCTGCTGTTTATCGACGACAGCTCTTGTTCAACACCATCGTCCACTCCAAACTTGTTTCCAAGCTCAGGGTAATAGATTTCTGACAGCCCTATGCAAATGGGTCCTTAACCATCTCATCAACAGACCGTAATAGATAAGAACTTCCTCCTCGATGGGCAACACAGTGGTGCAGAGGTAACATAGAAACATAGAAATTAGGTGCAGGAGTAGGCCATTCAGCCCTTCGAGCCTGCACCGCCATTCAATATGATCATGGCTGATCATCCAACTCAGTATCCCGTACCTGCCTTCTCTCCATACCCTCTGATCCCCTTAGCCACAAGGGCCACATCCAACTCACTCTTAAATATAGCCAATGAACTGGCCTCAACTACCCTCTGTGGCAGAGAGTTCCAGAGACTCACCACTCTCTGTGTGAAAAAAGTCTTTCTCATCTCGGTCTTAAAGGATTTCCCCCTTATCCTTAAGCTGTGACCCCTTGTCCTGGACTTCCCCAACATCGGGAACAATCTTCCTGCATCTAGCCTGTCCAACCCCTTAAGAATTTTGTAAGTTTCTATAAGATCCCCTCTTAATCTCCTAAATTCCAGAGAGTATAAACCGAGTCTATCCAGTCTTTCTTCATAAGACAGTCCTGACATCCCAGGAATCAGTCTGGTAGAGTTGCTGTCTTACAGAGCACCATAAACCCGGGTTCGATCCTGACCACGGATGCTGTCTAGACGGAGGTTGTAAGTTCTCTCTGTGACCTGGGTGAGTTTTGTTTGAGATCTTTGGTTTCTTCCTACACTCCAAAGAAGTACAGGTTTAATTGGCTTTGTATAAATGTAAATTGTCCCTAATATGCATAGTGTTAATGTTAATCTCTAAACAAAGCTAAACCAAACCATCAGCACAGGAACACGTCAGGCTGTGTTCTCAGTATCCTGCTCTACTTACTCTATGCCCATGACTGTGTAGTCAGACCCAGTTTCTATTCCATCTTTAAATTCACTACAAATTACAGGTATTAACAAGCTGAAATATAGGAGGGAGATCAATCGTCTGTTTAAATTGTGAAGAACAGGTCAGTGTTGGAGAGTCAACAACTTCTTGTTCATGGGTCCCATCAATGCCTCTTCTTCCGTAGAAAAATGAGTAGACACGGTTTGTCAATGAATTCTCTCTTGAACTTCTACAGCTGTCTGGTTCAGCAATTCGAATGCCGAGGAATCAAGGAGTTAATAATAAGGGGTGGACACTACCCAGTCCATAAGGGGTACTTGTGTCCCCACCATCGAAGGGCACTATAGGAGATCATTAATAGTGCAATAATACAAATATAAGTCTCTGTAGTTTAGAGTTTATTGGTGTACAGTGGAGAGCATTTTGACTGGTTGCATCACGGCCTGGTTCGGCAATGAATGCCCAGGACCTAAGAAGACTGCAAATTATTGTGTACACTGCCCAGTCCAACACGGATGCCGACCTCCCCTTTATTGAAGGGATTTACAGGAGTCTCTGCCTCAAAAAGGCAGCCAGTATCATCAGAGACCCACACCATCCTGGCCGCACACTCATTTCAACCCTGCCATCGGGAAGATGGAACAGGAGCCTGAAAACTGTTAGGTCTAGGTTCAGGAACAGCTTCTTCCTACAGCCATTAGGATATTAAACACTACAACCTCAAATAAGCTCTGAACTACAGAGACTATTATTGTTATTATTGCACTATTAATGTTTGTTTTTTGTGTGTACATATGTGTGCGTGTATATATCTATATATATATATGAACTGTATAGATGTATATTTGTGTGATGTATATATATATATACACACAATGAACTTTTTTTTCTTGTTTATTATATTGTTTACCGTGTAGTATGTTTACCATGCAGTCTGTTGTGCTGTTGCAAGTAATAATTTCATTCTTCCATCTGGATTTGACTTTCCTCCAGAAAGAAGGTAGAGGGGTGTGAAAACCATGATTTCCAGTTGCAAGAAGAGTTTCTTCAATCACCAGGCTCTTGAACATAACAAACACCAACCAAACTATGAACTATGACCAGTATTGGTTGTACTGCAAATGGAATAATGTCCTGCGGTGTAAATATAAGGTGTTCGGCAAAAGGTTAAAATGCAGGACCTCAAAGATGGTAATCTCTGGATTACAACCAGTGTCAAACGTTAGTGAGGGTAGCAATACGAGTAATGAATGGATGAATGTGTAGCTGCCAATTTGGGGCAGTGGACAGGAATTCAAATTCTTAGACCATTGGGATCACTTCTGCGACAGAGATTACCTTCTTCTTGCGAATGAAACATAAACCAAAGGAATAGTTAGATCTCAAGCAGGGTGTTGAGCAGCCAGGTTATTGTCTCTGCGTCAATGTCTGCCAGGCCCTGAACTCCATTTGGTGGGTGGTAGGGTGGGCATGCTCTACCACCCACCATGAGATGACATGGTTGGCTGTCTGTTGTTCTGCTCAGCATTCACAGGCTGGGCTCTGGCAGAGTCCCCATCTCCACATGTTTGCATTGAAACACCCAACTCCAGTACGAAGGCTGTTGAGGTTCACCTATGTTCCTCTGGGGAGGTTAGACCCTGGGCAGCTTTTATCTGGTGAAGAGATGTAGCTGTGTAATGGAGATGAGGTTGCCTTCCACTCCATGACCACTTGGTGGCTATCCAGTGTGCTTTTGCCTCAGTTGGCTGGATGGATGCTAGGAGTTGTTTTCCATGTGGAGCAAAGGGGTGACCGGACTTTAGTCGGGGTGGCCTCTGCTCTCTGCAGATAGCCTGATGGAGGAGGTGATCTGGGTCCATGGCACAACGACATAGTGCCAGAGTTGCTGCTTGCCTTTGGATCCCTGCAGGCAGAATGCTCTCAATATAGGGAGCTGCTCAACTGGAATAGGTTGAAGGCACCCAGTGATGGTTCGCAAGGTGCTGTTCAAGCTCGTGCCTACCAGGCTAGTTTGTGTGCTTCTACTCCATCCGGGTGTGCAGTACTCAGCTGGGGCATACATAAGAGCTAAGTCAAAGGTGCGAAGAGTTGATAGACTGGCTCCCCAACTTGTTCCTGCCAGGCGTCGGATGAGGCCACTACGTGCCATGACCTTGTAGCGGAGACCAGGTTGACAAAATGTAAGTGAGCTGTCCAGCTTTATGGCAAAGTAAGTGGGTGCTTGTTGGAAGTCCAAGCACCTGTTGTTAACGAAGACAGCTAGCTCTCACTTAGCTTCCTTGTTGTTTAGATGGAATGCTGTTGACACTGATTTGCCTTCGCTCAGCTTTAGACTCCACTGTCGTAGGTATACTGCCAAAGTCCCCATGTCTTGACTCGAGGAGCTTTCGATTGTCTTCCCCTCTTTGTGTCTCATCAGATCTTCAGTATACCCATATTTTCCAGCGGTGGTCTCTGGGAGGTCATGGATGTACACGTTGAAAACATATTGAAAGCCAAGACGGATCCCTGTGGGACGCCTTTCTTCAGTCTACATAGCCTACTCTGCTGTCCATCACTGGTCTTAAGCACAAAGCTGCGGTTTGATATCAGCTCCATGATGTAGCGTGCCAGGCGCCTGTCATGCAGCACCCGAAGTAGCTTTGCAGTTAGTCCCCGGTGCCACAGTGTCATAGGCAGCTGTCAGATCTATAAGAACAGCTCCTGCCTTCTCATTTGCCTCAAAGCAGTTCTCGATGTCTTGGGTGAGGAGGGTTACCTGGTCCGCAGTAGATCTACCTTGGCGGAAACCAGCCTGCTGGTGGGGTAGTTGAGGGTCTATGATGGGGTTGATACGCCCGCGGATCAGCCTCTCAAGGAGTTTGTATGGGATGCAGAGGAGCGAGATGGGCCGGGAGCTTTCAGGATCAACCTTTGGCTTGTTCAGCTTTGGGAGAGCGATGATTGCTGCACGATGCCAGATCTTTGGTATTTTGCACTTCTCCATGGAGACGACAGGTACTGTCGGATCCAGTTGGAGATTACCTGCACAAGAGGGACAAGTTGCACCTTAACTGGAGGTGTACCAATATCCTGGCAGGGAGGTTTGCTAGGAGGGTTTAAACCAGAATGGCAATGGTGGATGGGGGAACCTTGGCAGCAGGTCAGCAGAGGGAAGGACTAATGAGAAAGTAGACATTATGATAGGTAAATCTTAAAGCAAGGATAGGCAGGGAGATGTTCATGAATGAGGGGATAATGAAGGGCTGAAGTGTGTTTACTTCAATGCATGGAGTATTATTGGTAAAGCTGATGAACTTAGAGTCTGGATTAGTGCTTGGAATTATGATGCTGTGTCCAATACAGAAACAATGTAGGGTGACAGTGGCAGAGTTGCTGCCTTATAGCGCCAGAGACCCGGGTTCGGTCTTGAGTACGGGTGCTGTTTGAATGGAGTTTGTACGTTCTCCCAGTGACCGCATCGATTTTCTTCGGATGCTCCGGTTTCCTCCCACACTCCAAAGACATACAGGCTTGTAGGTTAATTGACTTCTGTAAATTGTCTCTAGTTTGTAGGATAGTGCCTGCGTACGAGGTGAAACTAAAGGAAAGTACAGAAACGTGGTTGCGAGATGGACACAACTGGCAGCTCAGCAAGCCTGGGTTTCAATGTTTCAGATGAGATGGAGAGGGGGTAAAAGTGGTGCTTTGCTAATCAAGGTGAATGTCATGGCCGGTCAGGGAGGACATATGGAGGGTATGACTACTGAGGCTTCATGAGTTGATCTTAAAAATAAGAAAAGAGCAATTACATTACATTATAGGTCAGCAGGAGGATCACATATGTACACAGATTACAGAAGGATGTAAGAACCACAGGGTTGTTGTAGTGGGTGATGTTATCTTCTCCAATATTGACTGGGATTTACTCAGGGGAAGAGGATTAGACGAAGCAGAATTTGTTAGGTGTATTCAAGTATATTTTCCAAAATAGTATGTAGATAGTCTGACTCGAGGAAGGAGCATACTGGCCCAGGTATTGGGAAAGGAGCTCCTGAATGCTGTTGCAGTGAAAGAAGAATTTGGAGATAGTGATCAGAACTCCATAAGTTTTAAGATTGTTTTAAATAGGGACAGGTCTGGATTTTGGGGGAAGGTACTTAATTGACGCAAGACAGATTACAATGTCATTACGCAGGAGATAAGGACCATAGTTTGGGAGCAGTTGTTATTGGGTAAATCCACAAATGACAGTGGAAGTAATTAAAGGCTGGTTGATAAAAGTATAGAATGAGCATGGTTTACTGAGGAAGAGGGATAAGGATAAGGAAAGGAAACCATGGATGACCAGGGAGGTTGTAAACTTGGTCAGGCAGAAAAAGGAAGTGTATGTCAGGTTTAAGAAGATGGCATCAGACGGAGCTTATGAGGAAAATAAAGCCAGTAGGAAAGAATTCAAGTTGGTGATTAGAAGGGTCAAATTGGAAATTGGTGAGGCTTGACTTTAGAGATACAGTGCACTGAGTCTGCACCGACCAGCAATCTCTGCATACACTAACCTACACACACTGGGGACAATTTCTACAACTTACAGAAGTCCATTAACCTCCATGTAATAAAGGCATAATGGAGATTTCAATATGCAGGTAGACTGGGAAAATCAGGTTGGTACTGAACCCCAAGAAAGGGAATTTGTAGATGGATTCTTAGAGCAGCTTTTAGTGGAGCCTAACAGTGAAAAGACAATTTTGGATTTAGTGCTATGTTATGAACCGGATTTGATAAGGGAACTCAAGATAAAAGAACCATTAAGAAATAACGACCGCAATATGCTAAGTTTTAATTTGCAATTTGAGAGGGAAAAGGTGATAACGGATGTGTTGGAATTGCAGCTGGGCAAAGCGGACTACAGAGGCATGGGGGAGAAGCTGGCCAAAGTTGACTGGAAAGGGACCCCAGCAGGGATGACGGTGGAACTGCAATGGCAGGAATTTCTGGGAATAATCGGAAGATGCAGGATCTTTTCATTCCAAAGAGGAAAAAAGATTCAAGGAGCAGAAAGAGGTGACTGTGGCTGTCAAGGGAAGTCATGGACAGTATAAATTAAAAGAGAAGATGTATAACATAGCAAAGATTAGTAGGAAGCCCGAGGATTGGGAAGTTTTTTAAAGAACAGCAGAGGGTAACTAATAAGACAATATGGGAAGAAAAGATGAAAACAAAGGTAAGCTAGCCAATAATATAATATAGTTTCTTCAGTTATATATAGAGCAAGAAAGAGGCAAGTGGAAGTTGGAGTGCTGGAAATTGATGCAGGAGAAGTGCAGATGGAGAATAAAGAAATATCAGAGAATAACTTTTTGCATCAGTCTTCACACCAGCAACGTGCCTGAAATTCCAGAGAGTCAGGGGGTGAGTGAGTGGAGTGGCTATTACGAGGGAGAAGGTGCTTGGTAAGCTGAAAGGGCTGAAGGGGGATAAGTCTGAAAGAGGTGGCTTTAGATATTGTGGAGTAAATGACAATGATATTTCCGGAATCACTAGAGTCAGGATTGGTCCAGAAGATTGGACAATTACCAATATTACCCCACTGCTCAAAAAGGGAGCAAGGCAGAATAGTGGAAACTATAGGTCAGTTGGTCTGACTTTGGCGATTGGTAACATTTTAGAGTCCATTATAAAGGATGGCCTTTATAACTTAGAAGCTCACAATAAAATAGGCCAAAGTCAGCATGGCTTTGTGAAGAGGAGGTCTTGCTTGACAAATTTGCTGGAATTCATTGAAAAAGTAAATAGCAAGACAGACAAAGGAGAGTCAGTAGATGTTGTTCATTTAGATTTTCAGAAATCCTAATGATACGGTACCACACGTTAGGCTGCTTAGGAAGATGACAGCCCATGGTATCAAAGGGCAGACGCAAGCATGGATAGCAGGTTGGCTGGATGGCAGAAGACAAAGAGTGGCAATAAAGAGGTCTTTTTCTGGTTGGCTGCCAGTGACAAGTGGAGTTCCGCTAGGATCGGTGCTGGGGCTGCCACTCTTCATGTTGTATATTAGTGATTTGGACGAGGATTGAAGGCTTTATGGCAAAGTTCGAGGATGATATGAAAATAGGTGGAAGGGCAGGTAGTGTAGAGAAAGCAGGGACTCTGCAGAAGAGCTTGGACAGGTTGAGAGAGTGGGCAGAGAAGTGGCAGATGGAAGATAGAGCGGCAAAGTGTGGAGTCATGCATTTTGGTCGTAGGAATGAAGGGATAGACTATTTTCTAAATGGGAACAGAATCCAGAAATCGGAGCTGCAAAGGGACTTGGGAATGCTGGTACATGATTTCCAAAAATTAATATGCAAGTTGAATCGGTAGTCAATGCAAGAAGGCAAACTGAATGCTAGCATTTATTTCAAGAGGGCTTGTATACAAAACAGGGATGTAATGTTGAGGCTCTATAAGGCGCTGGTGAGGCCGCATTTGGAATATTGTGAGCACTTTTGGGCACCATATCTGAGGAAGGATGTGCTGGCTCTGGAGAGGGTCCA
Source organism: Okamejei kenojei (assembly GCA_035221665.1). Lineage (NCBI taxonomy): Eukaryota > Metazoa > Chordata > Chondrichthyes > Rajiformes > Rajidae > Okamejei > Okamejei kenojei. The sequence continues at coordinate 1,237,865 of CM069160.1, read as the reverse complement.
GAGGAGGTTTAGAAGAATGATCCCAGGCATTAGTAGGTTAACCTATGATGAATATTTCATAGAATCATAGAATCATAGAAATTAGGTGCAGGAGTAGGCCATTCAGCCCTTCGAGCCTGCACCGCCATTCAATATGATCATGGCTGATCATCCAACTCAGTATCCCGTACCTGCCTTCTCTCCATACTCTCTGATCCCCTTAGCCACAAGGGCCACATCCAACTCACTCTTAAATATAGCCAATGAACTGGCCTCAACTACCCTCTGTGGCAGAGAGTTCCAGAGACTCACCACTCTCTGTGTGAAAAAAGTCTTTCTCATCTCGGTCTTAAAGGATTTCCCCCTTATCCTTAAGCTGTGACCCCTTGTCCTGGACTTCCCCAACATCGGGAACAATCTTCCTGCATCTAGCCTGTCCAACCCTTAAGAATTTTGTAAGTTTCTATAAGATCCCTCTCAATCTCCTAAATTCCAGAGAGTATAAACCGAGTCTATCCAGTCTTTCTTCATAAGACAGTCCTGACATCCCAGGAATCAGTCTGGTGAACCTTCTCTGCACTCCCTCTATGGCAATAATGTCCTTCCTCAGATTTGGAGACCAAAACTGTATGCAATACTCCAGGTGTGGTCTCACCAAGACCCTGTACAACTGAAGTAGAACCTCCCTGCTCCTGTACTCAAATCCTTTTGCTATGAAAGCTAAATACCATTCGCTTTTTTCACTGCCTGCTGCACCTGCATGCCTACTTTCAATGGACTGGTGTACCATGACACCCAGGTCTCGCTGCATCCCCTTTTCCTAATCGGCCACCATTTAAATAATAGTCTGCTTTCCTGTTTTTGCCACCAAAGTGGATAACCTCACATTTATCCACATTATACTGCATCTGCCAAACATTTGCCCACTCACCCAGCCTATCCAAGTCACCTTGCAGTCTCCTAGCATCCTCCTCACAGCTAACACTGCCCCCCAGCTTAGTGTCATCCGCAAACTTGGAGATATTGCCTTCAATTCCCTCATCCAGATCATTAATATATATTGTAAATAGCTGGGGTCCCAGCACTGAGCCCTGCGGTACCCCACTAGTCACTGCCTGCCATTGTGAAAAGGACCCGTTTACTCTACTCTTTGCTTCCTGTTTGCCAGCCAGTTCTCTATCCACATCAATACTGAACCCTATTACCGTATGCTTTAAGTTTGTATACTAATTCTCTTATGTGGGACCTTGTCGAAAGCCTTCTGAAAGTCCAGATATACCACATCCACTGGTTCTCCCTTATCCACGCTACTAGTTACATCCTCGAAAAATTCCACAAGATTCGGTCAGACATGATTTTACCTTTCGTAAATCATGCTGACTTTGTCCAATGATTTCACCACTTTCCAAATGTGCTGCTATCCCATCTTTAATAACTGACTCTAGCAGTTTCCCCACTACCGATGTTAGACTAACTGGTCTGTAATTCCCCGTTTTCTCTCTCCGTCCCTTCTTAAAAAGAGGGGTTACATTTGCTACCCGCCAATCCTCAGGAACTACTCCAGAATCTAAAGAGTTTTGAAAGATTATCACTAATGCATCCACTATTTCCTGAGCTACTTCCTTAAGTACTCTGGGATGCAGCCTATCTGGCCCTGGGGATTTATCGGCTTTAATCTATTCAATTTACCCAACACCACTTCCCGACTGACCTGGATTTCACTCAATTCCTCCTTTGACCCACAGTCCCCTGCTATTTCCGGCAGATTATTTATGTCTTCCTTAGTGAAGACGAAACCAAAAGTAGTTATTCAATTGGTCCGCCATATCCTTGTTCCCATGATCAACTCACCTGTTTCTGACTGCAAGGGACCTACATTTGTTTTAACTAACCTCTTTCTCTTCACATATCTATAAAAACTTTTTGCAGTCAGTTTTTATGTTCCCTGCCAGTTTTCTTTCATAATTATTTTTCCTTTCCTAATTAAGCCCTTTGTCCTCCTCTGCTGGTCTCTGAATTTCTCCCAGTCCTCTGGTATGCTGCTTTTTCTGGCTACTTTGTACGCATCATCCTTTGCTTTGATACTATCCCTGATTTCCCTTGTTATCCACGGATGCACTGCCTTCCCCGATTTATTCTTTTGCCAAACTGGGATGAACAATTTTTGTAGTTCATCCATGCAGTCTTTAAATGTCTTCCATTGTATATCCACCGTCAACCCTTTTAGAATTAATTGCCAGTCAATCTTGGCCAATTCACGTCTCATACCCTCAAAGTTACCTTTCTTTAAGTTCAGAACCATTGTTTCTGAATTAACAATGTCAATCTCCATCCTATGAAGAACTCAACCATATTATGGTCACTCTTGCCCAAGGGGGGCACGTACAACAAGACGGCTAACTACCCCTTCCTCATTACTCAAAACCCAGTCTAAAATAGCCTGCTCTCTCGTTGGTTCCTCTACATGTTGATTTAGATAACTATCCCGCATACATTTCCAAAAAATCCTCTTCCTCAGCACCCCTGCCAATTGATTAACCCAATCTATATGTAGATTGAAGTCACCCATTATAACTGTTTTGCCTTTGTCGCACGCATTTCTAATTTCCTGTTTGATACCATCCCCAACTTCTCTGCTACTGTTAGGTGGCCTGTACACAACACCCACCAGCGTTTTCTGCCCCTTAGTGTTTTGTAGCTCTACCCATACCGATTCCACATCCTCCAAGCTAATGTCCTTCCTTTCCATTGCGTTAATCTCCTCTCTAACCAGCAACGCTACCCCACCTCCTTTTCCTTTCTCTCTATCCCTCCTGAATATTGAATATCCCTGGATGTTCAGCTCCCAGCCTACGTCACCCTGGAGCCATGTCTCCGTGATCCCAACTATATCATAATCATTAATATCTATCTGCATTTGTCAGCACTGGGCGTATACTCGTTGGAGTTTAGAAGAATGAGGGGGGACACCTCATTGAAACATACAGAATAGTGAAAGGCTTGGAAAGAGTGGATGTGGAGAGGATGTTTCCACTAGTGGGGTCTAGAACTAGAGGTCATAGCCTCAGAATTAAAGGACATTCATTTTGGAAGGAGATGAGGAGACATTTATTTTGTCAGAGTGGGGAACCTGTGGAATTCTTTGCCACAGAAGGCTGTGGACGCCAAGTCAGTGGATATTCTAAGGTAAAGATAAATCCTTGATTAGTACAGGTGTCAGAGGTTATAGGGAGAAGGCAGAAGAATGCGGTTAGAAGGGAGAGATTGATCAGCCATGATTGAATGGCGAAGTAGACTTGATGGGCCGAATAGCCCAATTCTACTCCTATTCCTTATGACCTACAAATCTGTACTTGAAATGTGGGAGGAAACAGAAGCACCCAAAGAAACCTCATGTGGTCACAGAGAGAATGTACAAACTCTGTACAGATAGCACCCGCAGTAAGGATCGAACCTGGGTCTCTGCTGCTCTAAGGCAGCAACTCGACTGTTGTGCAGTTGTGCCACCTAAAACAGATTAAGGAAAATCCCATGGCTTTGTATAGGTACATTAAAAATAAGAGGGTGACCAGGGAGGTAGGACCTGCTCAAAGATAAAGGAGGGAATATATGCTCGGTGTCGGAGGATGTAAGTGAGGTACTAATCAAGTACATTTGCATCTGTATTCACCGAGGAGGAGGATTTGGGGGATAGAGAGATCAATGTGGAGAATACAAATATGCTAGGGCAGTTTTAAATCACGAAGGAGGCGATGCTGGGATTGTTGAAGAATATTATGAAGAATAGCCACAGAGGGTAGTGGAGGCCAGTTCATTGGCTATATTTAAGAGGGAGTTAGATGTGGCCCTTGTGGCTAAAGGGATCAGGGGGTATGGAGAGAAGGCAGGTACAGGATACTGAGTTGGATGATTAGCCATGATCATATTGAATGGCGGTGCAGGCTCGAAGAGCCAAATGGCCTACTCCTGCACCTAATTTCTATGTTTCTATGTTTCTATGGTGGATAGATCCCGCCTCAAGTTATTGAGATAAGCAAGAGAGGAGATTGATTGAGTTTTGACAAGGATCTTGGTTGCTCCTCTAGCCAGAGGTGGGGTACTGGAGCACTGGAGAGTTGCCAATGATGTTTAAGAAAGTAGTGAGAATCCAGGGACTTATAGGTTGGTGAGCCTCACGTCAGTGGCAGGGAAACTATTGGAGACAATTCTTCAAGACAGGATTTACTCCCATTTGGAAGAGTTAGGGCTAATTCGGGATAGCCAGCATGGCCAGCAAGGCATTGTATGTGACAGGTCATGACTCACAAACTTGAGTTCTTTGAGGAGGTGACAAACAAGCTGGATGACGGTAGGGCGGCGGATCTGTATACATAGATTTTAGTAAGGTCTTTGATAAGGACCCTCAAGGTAGGCTGACGCACAAGATTAGGATGTTTAGGATTCACAATGATTGCGTCATATAGATTCATAATTGACTTATTCATTGAGGATGGAGTGTTTTGATGGAAGGTGGAAATTCTGTTGTGAGGTCAGTGACCACTGGAGGTCAGTAGAGATCTGTGCTGGACCTTGTGATATATATATATATATATAAATGACATAGATGTAAACACAGATAGCTCGATAAGTAAGTTTGCTGATGACACCAAAATTGGAGGAATTGCAGACAGTGAGGAATGTTGTCAGAAGTAGCAGTGGGATAAAGACCAGCTGCGGAAATGGGTGGGGAAATGGCAAATGGAGTTTAACCCAAGCCAGTGTGAGGTATTGCACTTTAGGAGATTAAATGTAATGAGAGAGTTTACAGTTAATGCCAAGACCCTTAACAGTATTGAAGTGCAGAAGGATCTTAAAGTCCAAATTCATAGCTCACTGATGGGCCTGTCCCACATAGGCGATTACAGGCGACTAGGCTGTCGCCGTATGGTTGCCGGGGTGTCGCCTGTATGGTCGTGAGTAATCTCCTGAGTCACCCAAAGAGTCGTGGTGTCTTTCTGGTTGCCGTTGGATTTTCAAGATGTTGAAGATTTTTCGGAGACAGTTGGCGACAGTTGGTTTGACGCCAATGAGCATACCTTGACCTCTCCTGACGTAGGTGCTGTCGTCTTTGTCGCCAGGTTAGCGTAGGTTGTCGCCAGGTTAACATAGGTTGTCACTAGGTAACGTAGGTTGTCACCGGTGCTGACTTCGGGTTTTTTTTGTTGTGAAAGTAATGATTCTATTTCAAATTTTATGTCGAAGGGGGGTCCAGTCGCCGGTTTTTCAGCGACTTGCTACGACCTGCTATGACTATGACAGTCACCGGCAGTCATCTAAAAATAGCCTAAGGGTCAATAAAGGTGACAGCACAAGTGGACAGGGTGGTAAAAAACAGGTATGGTATGTTTGCCTTCATTGCTAGTGGCATTGAACATAAGAGTTAGGAAGTCAGGATGCAGCTCTATAGGTTAGGCTGTTTTTGGTAGTTCTGCTAGCCCGTTACAGGAAAGATGTAGAGGCTTTGGAGAGGATGCAAAGGAGGTTTGCCAGAATGCTGCCTGGATTAGAGGGTTTCAGCTACCGGGAGAAGTTAGATAAGTCTTGGATTGTTTTCTATGGGATGTCAGAGGTTGTGGAACTATATAGAAGTATGTAAAATTATGAGAAACATTGATAGGGTAGACAATCATAACCTTTTTCCCCAGGGTGGAAATATGCAACACCAGAGGACATAGCTAAAAGGTGAAAGTGGGAAAGTTTAAAGGAGATGTGCAGGGCAAGTTGTTTTTGTCAACTGACAGTGGTCTGGGCATGGAACGCATTGCTAAGGGTGGTGGTGGAGGCTGGTATGAATGTGGTGTTTAAGAGGCTTTAGATAACCACATGGAAATGCAGGCAACAGAGGGATATGTATTGTGTAGAGGCAGATAACATCAATTTAACCAGGTCATCAGGTTCAGCACAAACAGTGTGGGCCGAAGGGCCGTTCCTGTGCTGTATTGTTCTATCTACTGAGGAAATCCGGCTTTTTTGTGGAGTTTGATGTTTTTAAATGATTGATTTATTTTTTGCTTATTATGTTATGTACTGTGTTTATAGATTTATCAAGCTGCTGCAAATAAGAATGAAATTGTTTATTTTTCAGTACATATGACCATTAAACATTCTTGACCTCTATAAGTCACCTCTGAACCTCCCATGCTCCAGGAAAACCAATCCCAGCCTATCCTTTCACTCCTTACAACCTAAGCGCTCCGGTACTGACATGATCCTTGTGAACTGTTTATACTCACTCTCCATCTACAGTATAATGACCAGAACTGCATACACAATCAGGTGCGGTTTCACCAACTACTTATACAACTGTAACATGTTGTCCCAACTATTGTACTCAATGCATTGATCAATGAAAGTAAGCATGCCACATGCCTTCTTCACTCCCCTCATCATTGGTGTTGTCACTTTCAGGGAACTGTCTTTATGTTCTATAACACTCCGCAGGCCATTTTAGTTACTAGGTAAGTTCTGCTCAGGTTTAACTTCCTTATCCATCTGTCATTCCTTTGCCCACTTTCCTAGTTGATCTAGATTCTGTTGTAACTTCAAACCACCATAACCATACAACAATTACAGCACGGAAACAGGCCATCTCGGCCCTTCTAGTCTGTGCCGAACACTTATTCTCACCTAGTCCCATCTACCTGCACTCAGATCATAACCCTCCATTTGTTTCCCATCCATATACCTATCCAATTTATTTTTAAATGATAAAATCGAACCTGCCTCCACCACTTCCACTGGAAGCTCATTCCACACAGCTACCACTCTCTGAGTAAAGAAGTTCCCCCTCACGTTACCCCTAAACTTCTGTCCCTTAATTCTCAAATCATGTCCTCTTGTTTGAATCTTCCCTACTCTCAATGGAAAAAGCTTATCCACGTCAACTCTGTCTATCCCTCTCATCACTTTAAAGACCTCTATCAAGTTCCCCCTTAACCTACTGCGCTCCAAAGAATAAAGACCTAAATTGTTCAACCTTTCTCTGTAACTTAGTTCTGAAACCCAGGCAAAATTCTAGTAAATCTCCTCTGTACTCACTCTATTTTGTTGACATCCTTCCCATAATTTGGCGACCAAAACTGCACACCATACTCCAGAATTGGCCTCACCGATGCCGTGTACAATTTTAACATTACATCCCAACTTCTATACTCAATGCTCTGATTTATAAAGGCCAGCACACCAAAATCTTTCTTTACCACCCTATCTACATGAGATTCCACCTCCTGCCAAGATGCAGCACATCACACTTATCAGCATTATTCATCTGCCATCTTTCAGCCCACTCTTCCAAATTGCCTAAATCTCTCTGTAGACTTTGAAAATATACTTCATTATCCACAACACCACCAATCTTAGTATCATCTGCATAATTACTAATCAAATTTACCACACCATCATCCAGATCATTGATGTATATGACAAACAACAGTGGACCCAACACAGCCTGTGAGAAAAAGGGTTAACAGACATAGTTGATTTAAACTAGGAATAGAAAAATATAGCTTAGAAAGAAATAAGGTGTCAGCAGAAACCAGACTGCTAGTAGAATAGAAAGTAACGATAGATAGAACAGAGAGAAATTTGAGATAAAAAGTAACAAACTCACCAGATACTAGCTATTCAATTAAAATACAAGAAACTAGGGCAGGTCAAACACAATTGAGCATGCTTAATTAAATAAATGAATATTGCTTACACGCCCCTGGTCGAGAAACTGCTCATTACCGTAAACATGCGATGTATGATGTGGGAGGTACTGGGGGACGTACCTATAGACTTGTGCACCTCAGTGCTCTGATTGGGAAGAGCCAGAGGGGAGGGTAAACCAGTAAAATTGTGTGTATAAAGAGTTTTTATTTTCCTGACTTTGGTGTGCCTCTAGGGGACAGCAAAGGAGAGGCACCTATTCTGCAGAATATTATCTTAATAAAAGCCTTTGCTGAATTTGTCTCAAACAGCGTTTGTGATTTTTTTTATATCTCACAATTTGTGGGCTCGGTTCCGGTATTTAATTACTCCAGGCCAGCTGACGGGAGTACACGGACAAAGAGAAGGTGCACCCCGCTGAGTTCAGCGGTCTCAGACTCCTTGTTTACCGTCAGAAGGTTTGAGCAGTGATGCCCGGACCAAACAGAGACTCAGCAAATAAGTGAAGGTGGTTGGAGATTGGTTGAAAATCGTGAAAATCGAGTAATTCTGTGCACAGACCCTGGTAAGAAACTTTTACTATTATAGTATTACCTGGGCGATTTGATAAAAGATCGGAGAGGAATTCCGATCAAGAGAATGGGAAATGCAAGTGAAAAACCCATCCCAGCATTCTGCCTAATAGTCCGTTGAGGGCGAATGCTGAACCACTCGGGGGCAGGAAATACCCAGGGGTTGGAGAAGACAACAATGATAAGGTATTGTTATTTTGAATGGCCAAAACACCCGATAAAAGGAGCTTCGGTCTGGTGGCCAGAAAATCGGTAAAAATGGAATTTACTAGAGAACCTTTGATGGTAAAAAGAAAGGTCAGGGTAAAACAAGAATTTAATGAAGATGTTACTGACGGTGATGACACCGACAGTGACCTACCGGACTCCAGGAGTGAGAAAGAAAAGAGAATAAAGAGACAGGAGGCGGTCGCGGTAGATGAATTAAACCCCCCGTCACCAGGAGAGGGAGTCAGGAGGTCAGACAGAGTAAGAAGAAAATCGGTAAAAATTAGACCTCTAAGAAAGGTACCCATGGGAGGACCCCAAGGGGGAAATGGGGTTTGTTAATGTCCCCTTAACTAGTACTGAAGTGAGGAATTTCAAAAAAGAAATGAGAAGCCTCCTATGGGATCCTTTATGTCTGGCAAAACAGTTAGATCAGTTCCTTGGGCCAAACACTTACACATGGGAGAAGTTAATGGCCATTATGGGGAATCTCTTCACATCCGAGGAGAGGAAAATGATTAGGGCAGCAGCAATGCGAAAGTGGGAACAGGAAAACCCACCAGGTCAGCAAAATGCTGCGGCAGCAGCAATAGACTTGTACAGGACTTGGGGGAACTGAACAAGGTGGTCCAGGCCCGACACCCAGTAGTGCCTAACCCTTACACCATCATGGGACAGATACCACCAATCCACAAATGGTTTAGTGTGGTAGATTTAAAGGACGCCTTCTGGAGCTGTCCGCTGGCAACAGAGAGTAGAGACTTATTCGCTTTTGAGTGGGAAAACCTAAATACTGGGCGAAAGCAACAATTCCGGTGGGCAGTTTTCCCTCAAGGTTTTATAGAATCACCAAATTTATTCGGCCAAATTTTGGAGCAGGTACTGGAGGATTTCCCAGGTCACGGGGAAACACAACTATTCCAGTATGTGGATGACCTTCTCTTGTCAGGAGAGAGAGAAGAGGATGTAAGGGACGCTACAATAAGCCTGTTAAACTTCTTGCGGAGGAAGGGGTTAAGGGTGTCCCGTAACAAGCTTCAATTTGTGGAACAAGAGGTAAAATATCTGGGACATCTGATACGTGGAGGAAAGAGACGAATAAACCCCGAAAGGATAGCTGGGATCACGGGAGTACCACTACCAAAGAATAAGGAAGAGATCCGAAAATTCCTGGGATTGATAGGATATTGTCGACTGTGGATAGATGATTACTCCAGACAAGTGAAATTCCTGTATGATAAATGGGGGGAAGAGAAAGACAAAGTTCAGTGGACCCCAGAACAGGAGGTGGAATTTAGGAAATTAAAGAACAGTTTGATTACTGCTCCCGTGTTGGCTCTGCCCTCAGTAGAACAACCTTTCCACCTGTTCGTAAATTCAGACAAGGGGGTGGCACCAGGGGTACTCACCCAGAAAAGAGGGGGAAACCGACAGCCAGTGGCATTCCTCTCGAAAATATTAGATCCAGTCTCCAGGGGATGGCCATGATGCATACAAGCGGTAGCAGCTACCGCAATATTGATGGAAGAGAGTAGAAAATTAACCTTTGGAGGAGCTCTGGTTGTTTTTACGCCACACACGGTGAGAACCATACTCACTCAAAAATCCAACAGATGGTTAACAGACTCTAGACTTTTAAAGTATGAAGCCATCCTGATGGAAAAAGACGATTTGACTATAATTACAGATGAGAACCTTAACCCGTCCCAATTCCTGTATCCAGCAGAGAAACAGGGCGACGTGGAAGAGGACCCAGTACACTGCTGTAGTACAATAATAGATTTACAGACAAAAAGTGGAGAAGACTTAGAAGAGCAACCTCTGGCTGAGGGCAGCCGGTGGTTTATACATGGATCTTCCAGGTGCATAGATGGAAAAAGACATAGTGGGTATGGTATAGTGAATGGGGAAACTATGGAGGAAATTGAAAGCAACAGGCTACCTGGTAGTTGGTCAGCTCAATCTTGTGAATTATATGAATTAATGAGAGCATTGGAACTATTGTAGGGGAAGGAAGGAACAGTGTATACCGATTCAAAATACACTTTTGGAGTAGTACACACCTTTGGGAAAATCTGGAAAGAGCGAGGAATGATAACCATTCGAGGGTAAGAATTAGCGCATGAGCAATTGGTAGGACAGACACTGGAAGCCTTGCAAAAACCAGAACGGATAGCCATAGCACATGTGGCAGGGCATCAGAAGGGTAACACCCTAGAGGCCAGAGGAAATAGGGCAGTGGATGAGGTTGCAAAAAGAGCAGCCGCAGAACAGATGGTAGAAATGAAGTCACTAATACCTTTAAGGGGACAAGAGGAAAAGATACCTATCTTTAGTGAAAAAGAGCAGGAACACATGAGAGAAATGGGGGCTCAGCGTACTTCCAGGAGGAGGACAACCATTAGCAGTTAGGCCCTTCCAGGGAATACAGATAGATTTCACCGAGCTGCCCTGGGTACAAACCTGGAATTACTTGTTAGTGATAGTGGACCATTTCACCAGGTGGGTAGTGGCATTCCCCACGACAACTGCCACCTCACAGGCGGTAGCAAGATAATACTAGAACAAATTATACCCAGATATGGGATTGTGGAAACAATAGACTCAAATAAAGGGACCCATTTTGCCTCCAAAACACATAAAATGATATGTGAAGCACTGGGAATAGAATGGAAATTGCATACACCATGGCATCCCCAGAGCTCAGGAAAGGTGGAAAGAATGAATAGCACATTGAAGACCCAAATCACCAAGTTGATAGAGGAAACAAGACTTTTCTGGACTAAGTGCCTCCTGATAGCCCTGTTGAGAATCCGAACGGCACCTCGAAAAGACATAGGGACATCACCATATGAGATGTTATTTGGGCTCCCATACTTAGGGAAGATAGGAGTTCCAACAATGCAAAAGAACGATGTGTTCCTGAGGAACTATTTACTGGCAGTGTCCCAATCTCTTGCAGAACTAAAAATTAAAGGATTGCTGGCCCAGAGCCCACCACTGGACTTCCCGATTCACTCAACCAAGGCTGGAGACTGGGTATTAATAAAAACGTGGAAAGAAGAAAAGCTGCAACCTAAGTGGACTGGACCCTACCTGGTGTTACTAATCACCGAGACAGCAGTACGAACAAGGGAGAAAGGGTGGACACATGCAAGTCGAGTTAAGGATCCTGTGGAGGCCCCACCAGAGAATATCAGCCCGTGGACTGTGCGCAAAGGAGAGGAACCATTGACTTTTATATTTACCAGGAACCCGCGGGAAAAATGAAGATTTCGTGTTGGTGGGTCGTGTGTTGGGAAAACACCCAACTTGTAAGTAATGTAACATGCATAAAAATTACAATACCACAGCATAGAAGGTCCACCACCATCTCATTTGATGTAAGTAAAGGAAAATGGTGGTGCGGCTATAGAATGTATGTATGCACCCATCCCTGTAAAGATTGGCACGCGGTGTTCACTTCATCAAAATATGGGTGGCATCAGACCACCTATCAAACTGATAGGTGGAAAGTGTATCAAAACCTGAACGAGAAATTGCCAGGATGCGTATATGTGAGCATACAGAGTGTTCAAATGTAGGAAAATGGTAGGTATTGGAGATGTGCAGATAGAACAGGGAAGGATGCATGTCTGAAGTTTGAGATAGAAGTGAAGCGGGATGGAGAGATGGTAAGATACGAGGAGAAGGGAGAGGTGTTCAAGATAGATGACAGTCAGAATAGGGTTCTCGGAGCAACACCAGCACCACCAGCAGTCAGCAATGTAAATAGGGAAAATGAGCCTAAGGATCTGAAGATAATGATAGTAGCAGGAGAAACAGGATTAAGGCAGTTATATGAGAAGGGAATACCAACAGGGGAAAGAGGAGCCAACACCTGGCTAGCCTGGATGATGTACACAGCCAGAAGTATACAACAAACCAATTGTTACGCCTGCGCCAGAGCCAGGCCTCAGCTGGTCCCAGTACCATTTCCCCTGAATTGGGATAGAACACCTAGGGCTATGTCATGTATACTACAGCTATTCACGAATCCCCTCTTACCAAAGAATGCGATATGCCAAAGTTATCATTAACTATTTCCAACCAGCAACAACAATACGAAGGGCCGAAGGGAAGACCCTAGACCTCCTCCATTTACCATTCCTCTTGGGGAGGAGGGATTTGAGTGCTATACAAGAGATAACCCAGAGGGACAGGACATGGGGAAGGTGCTCAACTGCAATCAGACGTATAAAATAACGGCTGAGGAACAGGGGCCACTGTTCAATAGCTTCTGGCTGAGAAAGCAGATAGTCAGTAGAGCTGATGTCTGGTGGTGGTGCGGGGAGAATACCCTGTGGCCCCGGTTACCAGGGTCATGGACGGGAACCTGTACCCTCATACAACTGATGATGCCCTTTACCATAGCAGTAGAAAATGCTGTAGAACACAAGGAAGGAAACCAACGACAAAAGAGAAAGGTGAAAGGGTCATTCAACACACACATCTATGTAGATGCGATAGGAGTGCCAAGAGGGGTAACCGATGAATTCAAAGCCTGAAACCAGATAGCTGCGGGCTTTGAGTCCATGCTCATCTGGTGGTCCATAATTAATAAAAATGTGGACTGGGTCAACTACTTATACTACAATCAACAACGCTTTATAAATTACACTAGAAATGCAGTTGAAGGATTAGCGGAACAACTGACAGCTACCAGCCAAATGACCTGGCAAAATCGCATGGCCTTGGACATGCTACTGGCTGAGAAGGGAGGGGTGTGTGTAATGTTTGGCGAACAATGCTGCACATTCATCCCCAACAACACTGCTCTGGATGGGTCAGTGTCAAGAGCCCTAGCAGGTCTCACCTCTCTGTCTATCGAATTGGCTGAGAACTCTGGAGTAGACACTTCCTGGACTGCGTTTCTAGAATCCTGGTTTGAGAAATGGAAGCACATCTTTACATCAACCCTAACATCAGTGATGGGTGGGGTTACTGTGTTTGTTTGGATGCTGTATCATTCCCTGCGTACGGGGGTTGGCCCAGCGATTGATAGAAACAGCCCTGACAAAGAACAGCGCTGCCACCATAATGGCCTTCAGAACACAGTATGACCAACGAGAGGGGGATATGGAGGTGAAGAATCTGTTGATAGCATTAGAAAAGAAGGATATAGTTTAAATCAAAGAGATTGCTTGGCAAAAAGAAAAATGATGGATTGTGAGAAAAAGGGTTAACAGACATAGTTGATTTAAACTAGGAATAGAAAAAAATAGCTTAGAAAGAAATAAGGTGTCAGCAGAAACCAGACTGCTAGTAGAATAGAAAGTAACGATAGATAGAACAGAGAGAAATTCGAGATAAAAAGAAACAAACTCACCAGATACTAGCTTTTCAATTAAAATACAAGAAACTAGGGCAGGTCAAACACAATTGAGCATGCTTAATGAAATAAATGAATATTACTTACACGCCCCTGGTCGAGAAACTGCTCATTACCATGAACATGCGATGTATGATGTGGGAGGTACTGGGGGACATACCTATAGACTGTGCACCTCAGTGCTCTGATTGGGAAGAGCCAGAGGGGAGGGTAAACCAGTAAAATTGTGTGTATAAAGAGTTTTTATTTTCCTGACTTTGGCGTGCCTCTAGGGGACAGCAAAGGAGAGGCACCTATTCTGCAGAATATTATCTTAATAAAAGCCTCTTTGCTGAATTTGTCTCAAACAGCATTTGTGATTTTTTATATCTCACAATCTCTCTGTGGACTTTGAAAATATACTTCATCATCCACAACACCACCTATCTTAGTATCATCTGCATAATTACTAATCCAATTTATCACACCATCATCCAGATCATTGATGTATATGACAAACAACAGTAGACCCAACACAGATCCCTGAGGCACCCAACTAATCACCAGTCTGCAACCTGACAAACAGCCATCCACCATTACTCTCTGGCATCTCCCATTCAGCCACGGTTGAATCCATCTTGCTACTCCACCATTAATACCCAACAATCGAACCTTCCTTTTGGAACCTTGACAAAGGCCTTACTGAAGTCCATATAGACAACATCCACCGCTTTACCCTCATCAATTTCACTAGTAACCTCTTCAAAAAATTCAAGATTAGTCAAACATGACCTTCCAGGCACAAATCCATGTTGACAGTTCCTTTATATTCTGGTGCCATCATCAAACATTCTCATCCAAACCAGTATATGTGACAAATAACAGTGGACACACGCTGGTCGCAGCCATTTAATCTGAAAATCAACCCTCCACTACCACCCTCCTACACCTTCCATCAAGGCAATGTTATCTCCAATTGGCCAGCTCATCCAGGATCCCATGTCATCTCACCTTCCCGACTAGTCTGTCATGCAGCACTTTGTCCAATGCTTTGCTAAAGTCCTTGACATTTACTGCCCCTCCCTCTTCCAAAGGCTCAATTAAATTTCTGAGACATGACTTCCCACAAGGAAACCCATGCCGACTATCCCTAAACAGTCTTGCCCTTCAAATACAGATATTTGTTTGTCCAGTAAATTTCCCACCACTGATATTATTAGGTTGACGCTGACCGCATTTGCAGCCTTTCTTAAATAAAAGCACAAGATCAGTTTTCAGCATCCTCACCACTGACCAAGAAGCTACAAATATTTATCCCTGGGTCCCAACAGTTTCTTCTCTAACTTCCCACAACGTTCCAAGATACACGTGGTCAGGCTATCTTTATGCATCTCAAGTCTGTCATAACCTCCTATTTGTAGTGTGGATAGGTTTCAGGGCATCACTGATCTCTTTCCCAAATTCTCTAATTTCCATTACCTTCATCACAGTAAATACAGTGAAGTGATATTTATTAAGGTCCTTGTTCAACTCCTCCGGCGACACAGGTATCTCACGGGGGATCCCCTCACCCTTTTGCTTCTGACGGGCAAGCAAGCCATTGTACCGATTCTGCACCCCTAGAGATACCACCTGTCAAGCGCCTTTTGTTCTTAATATACCCCCTAGATCGGAGAATCTATGTGGAGCCTATAATGCTACTGCAAGCATTAGAGTAACTGCTCCAACTTTCCATTGACTTGAGGCAGCGATAGCCTGACTGCACATGACAAGTGTGGCGACTGTAGGAAGGATGAACAACATGACCATTGGATTATGCTGCAGGGGGCCATTCAAGTGGGGAGAGAGAGAAGAGTAGTTGCAATGGGGATGGTATAGTTAGGGGAATAGATACTATTCCCTGTCATGAAGATTGAGAGTCCCAGAAGCTGTGTTGCCAGCCTGATGTCTGGCTCGGGACATCTTAACTGATCTGCAGAGGGAGAGGAAAGATCCAGTCGGCGTGGTCCATTGAGGACCAATGACATAGGTAGAACATGGAAAGAGTTATCCGGAAGTGGCGGCGCTGCCCAAGCAGCTGCGCCTCATCTGCAGTCCGTCTGTCTTTCTTCTTTTTGACTTGCTAGATGTTTTAGTCTATTTTTAGTTGTTTCTGTGGGGGGGGGGGGGGGGGGGGGGGTGGGGGAACTTTGAAAAATCTCTTTTTTCAACGGGGATGTGACGTTTTCCTTGTCGCATCTCAGTTTGCGCTGAGGCCTAACATCGTGGAGCTGGCGTCCTTCAAATGGAATCGACCATAAGGGCTCTGGTTGCAGAACATGCGAACTTACCATCGCGGACTGGCTGACTTCGGAGGCTGTGGCGGCGCTGTGGCTACGACCCGACTGGAGCTTCAGAGGTATTGGCCGCGGGCCCTGTGGACTATTAGAGCAGCTTGTAATGGAGCCGACCAGAGAAAAGGCAGTTCTGGATTTAGTGTTGTCCAATGAACCAGATTTGATAAGAGAACTAGAGGTAAAGGAACCGCTTGGAGGTAGTGATCATAACATGATTAGTTTTAATCTGCAATTTGAGAAGGAGAAGGTTAAATCGAAAGTGTCAGTGATGCAGTTGAACAAAGGGGACTATGAAGGCATGAGGGAGGAGCTGGCCAAGGTAGACTGGAAAGGGATCCTAGAAGGAATGATGGTGGAACAGCAACGGCAGGAATTTCTGGGCATAATCTGGAAGACGCAGGATCATTTCATTCCAAAAAGGAAGAAAGATTCTAAGGTGAGTAGGAGGCAACTGTGGCTGACAAGAGAAGTTAGGGATAGAATAAAACTAAAAGATGTATAACACAGCAAAGAGTAGCCGGAAGCCAGAGGATTGGGAAACTTTCATAGGACAACAGAACTAAACAAAACGGGCAATACGGGCTAAAATGATGATGTACGAGTGGAAGCTGGCCAGGAATATAAAGAAGGACCGTAAAAGCTTCTTTCGATATGTTGGGAAAAAGAATAGCAAAGTCAAATGTGGGTCCCTTGAAGGCAGACACGGGTGAAATTATTATGGGGATCAAGGAAACGGCAGAAGAGTTGAACAGGTACTTCAGATCTGTCTTCACTGATGAAGACACAAACAATCTCCCAGAAGCACTGGAGGACAGAGGATCTAAGGGGGTAGAGGAACTGACATAAATTTTCATTAGACGAGAAATAGTATTGGGTAGGCTAATGGGACTGAAGGATGATAAATCCCCTGGGCCTGATGGTCTGCATCTCAGGGTCCTCAGGGAGGTGGCTCTAGAAATAGTGGACGCATTGGTGATCATTTTCCAATGTTCAATAGATTCAGGATCAGTTCCTGTGGATTGGAGGAAAGCTAATGTTATCCCACTTTTCAAGAAAGGAGCGAGAGAGAAAACGGGGAATTACAGACCATATCGCCTGACCGGTGGTGTGAAAGATGCTGGAGTCAATTTTTAAAGAGGTAATAATGGGCATCATGATTTCTGTAAAAGGATTAGTCCAAATCAGCATGGATTTACGAAAGGAAAATCATGCTTGATTAATCTTCTGGAATTTTTTGAGGATGTGACAAGTAAAATGGATGAAGGGGAGCCAGTGGATGTAGTGTATCTAGACTTTCAGAAAGTCTTTGATAAGGTCCTGCACAGGAGGCTGGTGACTAAAATTAGAGCACATGGTATTGGGGGTAGGGTGTTGACGAGGATAGAAAATTGGTTGACAGACAGGAAGCAAAGTGTAGGAGTGAACGGGTCCTTTGCAGAATGGCAGACAGTGGTGAGTGGAGTGCCGCAAGGCTTGGTGTTGGGGCCGCAACTGTTTACCATATATATTCATGATTTGGAAGAGGGAGTTAAGAGCAACACTAGCAAGTTTGCGGGTGGCACAAAGATGGGTGGCAGTGCGAACTGTGAAGAGGATGTTAGGAGGTTGCAGGGTGACCTGGACAGGTTGAGTGAGCGGGCAGATGCAGTATTATATAGATAAATGTGAGGTTATCCACTTTGGTGGCAAAAACAAGGGGGCAGATTATTATCTCAATGGGGTTAGGTTAGGTAAGGGGGAGGTACAGCGAGACCTGGGCGTCCTTGTACACCAGTCACTGAAAGTTGGCATTCAGGTACAGCAGGCAGTGAAGAAAGCCAATGGAATGTTGGCCTTCATAACAAGAGGATTTAAGTATAGGAGTAAAGAGGTTCTTCTGCAGTTGTATAGGGCTCTGGTAAGACCACATCTGGAGTATTGTGTACAGTTTTGGTCTCCCAATTTGAGGAAGGACATCCTTGTGATTGAGGCAGTGCAGCGTAGGTTCACGAGATTGATCCCTGGGATGGCGGGACCATCATATAACCATATAACAATTACAGCACGGAAACAGGCACTCTCGGCCCTTCCAGTTCGTGCCGACCATTTGTTTTCCCCTAGTCCCATCTACCTGCACTCAGACCATACCCCTCCATTCCCTTCCCGTCCATATACCTATCCACTTTACTTTTAAATGTTAAAATCGATCCTGCCTGCACCACTTCTGATGGAAGCTCATTCCACACAGCCACCACCCTCTGAGTAAAGAAGTTCCCCCTCACGTTATCACTAAACCTCCGTCCCTTAATTCGCATGTCATGCCCTCTTGTTTGAATCTTCCCTACCCTCAATGGGAAAAGCTTATCCACGTCAACTCTGTCTATCCCTTTCATCATTTTAAAGATCTCAATCAATTGCCCCCTTAACCTTCTGCGCTCCAAAGAATAAACACCTAACTTGTTCAACTTTCTCTGTAACATAGTTGCTGGAACCCAGGCAACATTCTAGTAAATCTCCTCTGTACTCTCTCTATTTTGTTGACATCCTTCCTATAATTAAGTGACCAAAATTGTACACCATACTCCAGAATTGGTCTTACCAATGCCTTGTACAATTTTAACATTACTTCCCTACTCCTATATTCAATGCTCTGATTTATAAAGGCCAGCACACCAAAGGCTTTCTTTACCACCCTATCTACATGCGATTCCACCTTCAGGGAACTATGCAGTTATTCCTAGATCTCTCTGTTCCACAGCATTCATCAATTCCCTACCATTTACCATGTACGTCCTATTTTGATTTGTCCTGCCAAGATTTAGCACTTCACACTTATCAGCATTAAATTCCATCTGCCATCTTCCAGCCCACTTTTCCAAATGGCCCAAATCTCTCTGTAGACTTTGAAAATCTACTTCATTATCCACAACACCACCTATCTTAGTATCATCTGCATACTTAATTATCCAATTTTCCACCCCATCATCCATATCATTGATGTACATGACAAACAACAGTGGACCCAACACAGATCCCCGAGGCACCCCACTGGTCACCGGCTTCCAACCTGACAAACAGCCATCCACCATTACTCTCTGACATCTCCCATTCAGCCACTGTTGAATCCATCTTGCTACCCTGCCATTAACACCCAAAGATTGAACCTTCTTAACCAACCTTCCATGGGGAACCTTGTCAAAGGCCGTACTGAAATCCATATAGACAACGTCCACTGCTTTACCCTCATCAATTTCCCTAGTAACTGCTTCAAAAAACTCAAGGTTTGTCAAACATGACCTTCCAGGCACAAATCCATGTTGTCTGTTCCTGATCAGACCCTGTTTATCCAGATGCTTGTATATATTATCTCTAAGTATCCTTTCTATTAATTTGCCCACCACTGACGTCAAACTAACAGGTCTATAATTGCTAGGTTTATTCTTTGAACCCTTTTTAAACAATGGAACAACATACGCAGTACGCCAATCCTCCGGCACTATTCCCGTTTCTAATGACATTTGAAATATTTCTGTCATAGCTCCTGCTATTTCTACACTAACTTCCCTCAATGTCCTAGGGAATATCCTGTCAGGACCTGGAGACTTATCCACTTTTATATTTTTCAAAAGTGTCAGTACTTCCTCCTCTTTGAATCTCGTAGTTTCCATAGCTACTCTACTTTTTTTCCCTTACCTCACAGAGTTCAATATCCTTCTCCTTGGTGAATACCGAAGAAAATAAATTGTTCAATATCTCCCCCATCTCTTTTGGCTCTGCAGATAGCTGTCCATTCTGGTTCTCTAATGGTCCAATTTTATCCCTCGTTATCCTTTTGCTATTAATATAGCTGTAGAAACCCTTTGGATTTACTTTCACCTTTCTTGCCAAAGCAACCTCATATCTTCTTTTAGCCTTCCTAACTTCTTTCTTAAGATTCTTTTTACATTCCTAATACTCCTCTAGCACCTCATTTACTCCATGCCTCCTATAATTATCGTAGATATCTCTCTTTTTTCGAAACAAGTGTCTAATTTCCCTTGAAAACCATGGTTCTTTCCAATTTTTACTATTTCCTTTCAACCTAACAGGGACATAAAGATTCTGTACTCTTACAATTTGCCCTGTAAATGTCCTCCATTTCTCTTCTACATCCTTCCCATAAAACAAAGTGTCCCAATTCACTCATTTAAAATCCTTACGCATTCCCTCAAAGTTAGCCTTTCTCCAATCAAAAATCTCCACCCTAGGTCCAGTTCTGACTCTCTCCATAATTATATTGAAACTAATGGTATTGTGATCACTGGTCCCGAAGTGCTCACCAACGCATACCTCCGTCACCTGACCTGCCTCATTTCCTAACAGGAGGTCCAGCACTGCCCCTTCTCTGGTCGATACCTCTATGTACTGCTGCAAAAAACTATCCTGCACACATTTTACAAACTCCAAACCATCCAGCCCATTTACAGAATGTGTTTCCCAGTCTATGTAACTACCCAAACCTTAGGGCAGTTTATTAAACCTGCAGAACATAATTTGAGTTTATCATGCAACAACGGATTTGCCAAGCCTCAGGCTGAATCAGCAATTACGTTTAAAATAACCAAATAAGGGCATATTATTTGCCACAAACCAGGAATCAATGTGCATAACCACTCAATAGGAACCTTAAGCGGCCTCTTAATGACTTTATTTGAAACCTCAATTGATAAACAAAATGGAGGGAACCATAAAAGTCCTTCCTACTCCTTTTAGCGAAAATGTATGTTTTGCCACTGTAATGAAACATATTTTGCAACCAGTGAAATAAACATGAACCATGTTAGGTGTTCCATTAACCTGAATTTCATAATATAGTGTAATTCAACACCAATTCTGTGTTGCCATTATTGTATTGTATATCTTTATTATAATTTTTCTGAGTATTTGCATACCCAGAGGAAAGCGAAAAAGCGTTTCTCAACCAGTGTCTATTCAGTAATAGAGATAGAGAATAAAAGTACATATGTCACGAGTTCCGATCGGCAGTGGCACGACAATAGCTCTGCTTCAGTGTATCCAGGTTGGTGTTTGGTGCATGATACTTTGGCAGGGGGTGCATTAACCTATACTTGATGATTCTCCTGTGACAAGATATGTAACCATTCCATGGGTCTTTAACTGATTGCACCCTCATGACTAACATATGCCATCATCATAATGTATCAACCTGAACATTACAATATGCACATTTGTCCAATCACTCTTTAACCCATACGATGCCCGTAGGGTCTATAGATAGTTGATACCCACAACAGACATTTTTTGCAAATCATGCAAATCTGCTCCACCTCCAGACTCGAGATGATATTTGCAACTTGGAATCTGCCGTAAACAGCAACTGTGGCCCGATTTCCGAAAGTATTGCAAGACAATCTTGGTCCTTCTACTGAACCTGTGCAATTCTAACCTGCTTGAAAAGCTAGAACAGACCATTTTACATGATTAGACCCCTCAAATAGCTGATAATGTCTCAATCATTTGTAATGTATAACTAAGTGTACGCCTTACCAAGCTGTAAGTGGTCCCTTAATTGTAGAGTAGCACAGGTACAGTGCGTGGAACCTCTGGTCAGCCTTCATGCTGCCACCAACTTCAGTGAACCTCTTACTGCCAATAAAGATGTGGGGTGCATAATCACCAAAACTATGAAACCTTGCTCGTTCCAATAGCTTGTGCTTTGTCCTCCAGGTTTCGCCTATGGAAAGGTCTTACCTGAAAAGAAGATTTTGACGGCCAACTGTAATGCCCCCCTTAGAGCGGTATTCACTGCATATGTGTTTGGGATTGTAACTTTCTGGCCAGGCATAGACCTCTGGGCATATGCCCTGAATCCCTTGGGCATGCTCTATGGCTATACCCTCAGACTCGTCATTAGACTATACCGATCCCACATGCTCTCCTCCTACATGAGGGAGCCATTAAGCAGCCCTGATACAAGGTGCTGCTGGCGCAGCTTCAGCAATACGCCGACTTTGCCATGGCCCCAGCGTCAGAATAATACTGACGCAGCTTGCTCTCCTCCTACATGAGGGAGACCTTAAGCAAGCCTGCTAAAAGCGCTGCTGACACAATTTCCTATTTAGGGCCATTAGCACCATATTGTAATATAATTGAAGATTTACTTAACAACAACTGGAGCAGTAATGAATACCATTTGTCCATCCTTGTGACTTTATTAATTTCACCTGGAGAAACAAGGTGTGTTAACAATGACCTATAAGGCACTTAATAGTTAACGATTTAACAAGATAAGTTGTCTTACTTGCACAGCTGAATCACATCTATACTATTAACAATTAATCTAACGACTAGTAAACCTGTTACCAGAGTTTATTGACAGCCATCTGTTGCCCAGGCCGGCATCACAGCCAATTGAATACCTAAAAGTGAATCTCAACATCCTACAAGTCTATTTGATAGACTTAATCTAGTTGGATGGAGGAGCCCAATTTCTCAAATATAGTTTAAGACTTAACAGATTCTGTTATATTGCCTTATCCTAACAATGACCCCTCATCCCCCATGATCACTGTAAATGGAAATACCCTACTAAACAGCTATTCCCATAAAGCAGCCCTGAAGAAGGTACTGCTGGCGCCCATAAAGCAGCCCTGAAGAAAGGTGCTGCTGGCCCGGCCTTTCTCATAGACCAGTATTTGCCATAGATTTGGCATTCTCATGAAGCAGCCCTGAGCAAAGGTGCTGCTGGCATAACCTCTCCAATAGGCTAGCCTGCCATAACTTGGCATTCCCATGAGCAGTCCTGAGCAAAGGTACTGCCGGCACAGCCTCTCCAATAGGCTAGCTTGGCATCCCCATGAGCAGTCCTGAGCAAAGGTACTGCTGGCACTGTCTCTCCAATAGGCTAGCCTGCCATAGCTTGGCATCCCCATGAGCAGTCCTGAGCAAAGGTACTGCTGGCACAGCCTCTCCCATAGGCTAGCGTGCCATAACTTGGCATTCCAATGATGCAGCCCTTCCCAAAGGTACAGTTGGCACAACCTCTCCCATAGGTTGGCACTGCCATAACTTGGCATTCCCATGATGCAGCCCTTCCCAAAGGTGTTGCTGGCTCAGCTTCGGCCATAGGCTGCCATTGCCATAACTTTACTACTGATCCACCTCCTGCCTAAAGGAGTTTCTCTAAATTCATTGCCAGAGGTGAACCTACCAAATATTTCTTAATTACTCTGACTATTTTGTCAACTGTCCCCATATCCTGGGGATTATTGTGGTTAGGGAACCCCATAAGTGAATTTCCCCTCCCCGGGCACCCGGGTTACTCATTTACTTGAATTAAACCCCATTTCTTGGGGACTACTCCGGTCTGGGAACCGCAAACACTGGTGAGTTTCCCCACCACCGGGAACCCAGGCTGACCTTTCAGGTCCGTTAAGCCCCATCCCTAGGGACTACTGCGGTCTGGAAACCGCAAACAGTTAAGTTTCCCCACCACCGGGAACTCAGGCTGACCGTTGAGGTCCGGTAAGCCCCATACCCTAGGGACTATTGCGGTCTGGAACCGCACCATTCTCGGGTATCCCCTCCCTGGGAACCCAACATGTGGAGTCACTGACCGCGTTATCAGTGACTCCGATCGCAAACCCGACATTCGCCAGCTCCCCGCTCCCGTGGTTGGGCCAGGGTTTTCCCCCCAAAGCCCTAGGCTGGTTCACTCGTCGGCCTCGCGACCATCCCGCAAGAACCCCGGAGGTTCCTGCAGGAAACCTAGAACAGGTAAGAAATTGCACTAACTTGAAACTTTTTTAGACTCACCGTTGGAGGAGCTGCGCTGCTCCAGTCGTCTGCACGAAAGTGTCTGACGTAATGACGCACGAACGGCTGTACGGGGTACTTCACATAGTCACTCACTTGACTCCAAAGTAAAATCTCCACCCTAGGTCCAGTTCTGACTCCATAATTATATTGAAACTAATGGTATTGTGATCACTGGTCCCGAAGTGCTCACCAACGCATACTTCCGTCACCTGACCTGCCTCATTTCCTAACAGGAGGTCCAGCACTGCCCCTTCTCTGGTCGATACCTCTATGTACTGCTGCAATGTGAGAGGTGTGGAGTACTGCTGCTATGTGAGAGGTGTGGAGTGTCTCCATCATATCTTTGCGTAGAGGGATAGGCAACTCTCTCTGCTCTGAATACTGGGCCGTCTTGCACACTCAACACGTCTCTGACGTTGATGTACAGTTGTGTTGCTTCTGGGACTTCTGCTTTGTGATCCGGCCATCCATTTTGGATTAATTTCTTAACGGTCTGTAGTGTTTCGTCTTCCCTGGTATGGGCTTGAATGCATTTGACCTTGTCCTCTCCCATGCTCAAGGACTCAATTACGTTGACATCAGTGAATCTGGTTGACCCTGTCGTGTCAGGGAGGTATGCTCGGGAGAGCATATTTGCTAGATGCATGTCTTTTCCCTTTATCCATTTGATCTCAATGTCATAGTATAGCATCCTCATCACCATGCTCTGAACACATCTTGGTGCTCTATGCGGAGGCTTTTCGAAGATGACTTCCAATGGCTTGTGACAATAGACAATAGATGCAGGAGCAGGCCATTTGGCCCTTCGAGCCAGCACCGCCATTCAATGTGATCATGGCTGATCATCCCCAATCAGTACCCCGTTCCTGCCTTCTCCCCATATCCCGATTCCGCTATTTTTAAGAGCCCTATCTAGCTCTCTCTTGAAAGCATCCAGAGAACCTGCCTCCGTCGCCCTCTGAGGCAGAGAATTCCACAAGACTCGCCACTCTCTGTGAAAAAAAGTGTTTCCTCGTCTCCGTTCTAAATGGCTTACTCCTTATTCTTAAACTGTGGCCCCTGCTTCTGGACTCCCCCAACATCGGGAACATGTTTCCAGCCTCTAGTGTGTATAAGCCCTTAACAATCTTATACGATTTAATGAGAAACCCTGTCATCCTTCTAAACTCCAGAGTGTACAAGCCCAGCTGGTCCATTCTCTCAGCATTATGACAGTCCCGCCATCCCGGGAATTAACCTTGTAAACCTAGGCTGCACTCCCTCAATAGCAAGAATATCTTTCCTCAAATTAGGGGACCAAAACTGTACACAATACTCCAGGTGTGGTCACACTAGGACTCTGTACAACTGCAGAAGGACCTCTTTGCTCCTATATTCGATTTCTCTTGTTATAAAGGCCAACATGCCATTCGCTTTCTTCACTGCCTGCTGTACCTGCATGCTTACTTTCATAGACTGATGTACATGGGCCCGTTGTACTCCTGTTGTCACTCTCAACGATCACTCTCTGTCCGTAGGTGTACTGATGGAAGCGCTCGAGGGCAAACACTATTGCTAGTGCCTCCTTCTCAATCTGAGCATATCTCTGCTCAGATGGCAACAATGCTCGACTCACATAGGACAGTGGTTGTCCTTTCTGTGTAAGTGTTGCACCTAGACCTGCCTTGCTTGCATCACATTGTATGGTCAGCTGTTCATCTGGTGTGTATTACGCCAGGATAGATGTCGTTGTCAACCGGACCTTGATCTTTGACATTGCTGTGTCCTGTTCTGATGACCATTCCCACTCTGCATCCTTATGGGTCAATCTCCTCAAATGCTCAAATGTGTCCAACAACATTGGCAGGAATCTTGCCAAGTAGTTTACATTGCCTTGTAATTTTGGATTTCCGTTGGATTGGTTGGGTTGGGCATCTCTAGGATAGCCTGGATTTTCTTCAGATCCGATTTCATGCCACAATCTGTAACTACATGTCCTAGAAATGTGATGCAAGTAGTTTTAACTACCAACTTCTTCCCGTTCAGCTTGATGCCTTTGTCTCTGCATCGCTGAAGATCTTGCAGTCTTGTATCGTGATTCCTTTCTGCATCTTCTCTGGTGTCCCCAACTCTGAATAGGATGATGTCATCTGCACACATTCCACTCCCTTTAATCTTTCTAGGGCTTGTTGCAGCTTCTTCTGGAAGATCTCTGCACTTACTTTCACTCCAAATGGCAACCTCTTCCAGCAATATCTCCCAAAGGGGGTGTTCATGGTTGTTAGGAAACTACTCTCCCCATCTTGTTCGCAGTGGAGGTATCCTGACTTCAGATCGAATTTGGAGAAAATCTTCGCCGTGGACAGCTCAGGGAGTACGTCCTCTATGTACGTAGGTCGTCTGTGGATCTCCTTTTTCAGGACTTTGTTGAGGGGTCTAGGATGTATGCAGAAACTCAACGCTGTGCTATCCTTTTTCTCCGTAACGACCAGACTTTAGTCAAGATGTTCTGCTCGACCAGCTTCATGAGACCATTCTTCACCTTCCCTTTCATGGCTACCGGTACTGGCTTTGCAGAACACAATGATGGGGTCACACCCTCTGTCTGCGTTACCAGCTTGACCTTGCCTGGTAGTCTCCCCAGTCTTTTGTCATCAAAGACATCATTGTGGAATTCTCTGCCTCAGAAGGCAGTGGAGGCAGGTTATCTGGATGCTTGCAAGAAAGAGCAAGATAGGGCTCTTAAAAATAGCGGAGTCAGGTGATATGGGGAGAAGGCAGGGACAGGGTACTGATTGGGGATTATCAGCAATGATCACATTGAATGGCGGTGATGGACCGAAGGGCCAAATGGCCTACTCCTGCACCTATTGTCTATTGTAGCTCTTGAGTAATGAGTCAGCCTCGCTAACAGCATTCAGGCTCTTGAAATTCTCGTAGTGAACCGTGATAAATTTCATCTGTTGTGCAGATCAGGAGCGGTGTGAGCCAGCCTTCCTCTACCATTATGAAGTGAACATGGTACTCCTTGTTGTTATTCTTGTTCCGGAGTATGACTTTCGTCCTACCTTCTGCCAGCAGGTTGGATCCGTTGTACATCTTTTAGACGATTTTCACTCATCTAATGTCCTCTTTGTTGGGTACAAGATCCTTGGGAATCACTTTAACACTGACACCAGAGCCAATCTGAAACTTGATGGCTTCTGTGCTGACCTGCATCTCAGCGAATAGGCCTGAAGACAAATTGTTTCCGGCTGCATTGACTTCAATGCAACTCACAGACTCTGTGTCGGAAATGGATGGTGTGTCAGATGACTCTACGACCTTGCGCAGACCCTGTTTCTGCGTGCTCTCCTCCCTTTGCTTGCAGCAGCAGGTGAAGTGATTTTGTCGTCTGCATCTGTTGCAGTCCTTCCCATACGCTGGGCATTCCTCCTTCCTGCGCTTGTGCATCCACGCACACAACTTGCACTTGACCGGTCTGTGATTCTATATTTGCGAAGGAAAATCAACCTTCTTTTCCCTCTGTTTGAATCGTTCCACCTTGTGTATTGCCGGCTTTTTGCCGATGACCACATTCTTGTCACTGTTACCTCTGAGGATCAACATATGTCCACAGTATCCTGCAGTGTCCGATTCCTCCTCTGAAGGAGTGTCTTCCTAGTTAAGGTCTGTAATACCAATGACGATGCGATCTCGAATGAGGCTTTCTTTCAGGTAATCGCAGTAGTTGCATGTCTCAGCAAGATCCTTCAGCTCTGCAACATACGATTCAAGGCTTTCCCCTGGTTGCTGGTCTCATTTATTGAAAATGAATCTTTCATACGTTTCATTCGTCTCTCCTATGATGATGGCAGACATCTTGTCAATGATGATTCGTATCTGTCTCATCTGCTACCGTTTCGAACGTCAGGGTATTGAACATTTGCAGTCCTTCCGGTCCAACAGTATGCAGGAATACTTCTTTTTTGAAACGGTTTCTCCTTTTTATCCAGTTCTGTTATCACTGCAAAATTTTCGTACGTTTGTTTAAAAATGTTCCACTCTTCCACCCGGTTCTCTTTGAGCTTTAGATTGGGTGGTGGAGCCACGTGGAAAGATAGACTGGCCTGTGCCATTTTGAAATATCAGCGTATCCCCTCGCTCTTAATAGCTTATGTATCGTTTAGCTATAAGCACAACATGCGACTGCATAATTTGCTTAATATTCTGTAATATCTTCTACTATTGAAAATATTTTCAAAACAAAACACTTTTTTTCTGTTTCTATACAGCTTGTGCAATCATTCAGCAGTCTCCCACAGCACGCCGTTTCAACCCTAGACCCCCACAGCACTGATTTACACACTACGTCTTAGCCTTGTGGGCGCACTGACCTGCGTACCATTCCACTCATGCTAGTCAGTTCGCTGAGCGTTGAAACACTGATTCCTGAAAGCTTTTCAAAGCATTTATACTAATCATCATAGCGTCCATTTGATCCACAAATCTTCACTTTCTGCCACCATGTTTTGATATGTGTCTGCTTACGATATAAGTAAAACTAGCACATCTTAGACGGAGAAAGATGGCTCTACATACACTCGTGGTTGGATCAAAAGCACGAATTACTTATTTCCCAGTTAAAGGTCACTTTACATAATTATATGCGCAAGTCTGAGAATATGCAAGGAGTACAGCTCATATGCATAAATTACATGGATATTGTCACAACATACTTCAAACAGCAGAGACAGATCTCTTCATCAGGAAAAAATACAAGGGCATCTTGAATGGATTTCACAGTGAAGATCTTGCCCAATCATTGTCTGAAGAGTTATCAGGGTAGTCAAGGGAAAAGACACATATTCTGAAGGCCAGTAAAGTGAGAAATGGCATCTGCTGATTGACTAAGATCAGAAAATGTAGAGGGGAAAAGAGAGAATAGAATGGATCGATGGGGATTGCGAGTGCGCGGGGGCAACCAATATGAAGCAATCCACGTATATTACTTGATGTAATAGGATTACATCTGACTGGAAGGGCAAATATTGGCAGATGGGGGTCAAGGCAGGGAAAGTGATTTTGTCCATTTTGGTAGGAAATATACAGAGGTCTCCTGTTACCAAAAGTAAGTCGAGGTTAATTTTGGAGTGGGAAAACACTAAAATTGCTAGAAAGAAAGCCATCTGAACACTGATGTATATTTCTAGTGGTAGACCTATACAGTGGAGAGGTGGTGTTCAACCAGTTTATAAATCTGGATATCCTGTACCTCCAGTATATATGTGTAGAGAATAAACATGGCTTTGTGATCAGATGAATCCTTGCTGCTCTGTGCAAATTGTATGTAGGCTGTTTTGGACAGTGCAAAGTCTTCTAGTGTAGAAACAGGCCCTTCGGCCCAACTTGCCCACACCAGCCAAAATGTTCCAGCTACACTAGTCCCATATTCCTGCGTTTGACCCAAATCCCTCTGAACCTTTCTTTTCCATGTACCTGTCTAAATGCAGGTTAAACATTGCGATAGTACCTGCCCCAACGACCTCCTCTGGCAGCCCGCTCTATACACCTACCACTCTTTATGTGAAGAAGTTATCCCTCGGATTCTTATTAAATCTTTTACCCCTCACCTAAACCTGTCCTCTGGTTCTCAATTCCCCTACTCTGTGCAAGAGACTCCCAGATCTATTCCTCTCATGATTGTATACACCCCTATAAGATCACCCCTCATCCTCCTGCACTCCAAGGAATAGAGCTCTTGCTTGTTCAACCTCTCCCCATTTCTCAGGTCCTCAAGTCCTGGCAACATCTTTGTACAGTGCTGCTGGCTGTTTTACTGCTTGCAGATGTGGAGACTGTTATTCCATTACAGATGTGGTGTTGGGTTTACTCAGTGGCTTCACTTTGTACATTCCTAGGCTGTGACAGCACAACATGGGGAATATTTTTCACTTCAAGGATCGGGTGTGTGGTGATCTTCATCTTGCATAGTGTGTTCCTTCACTGTAAGTATTAAAATTATCTAAGCAGTACCATCTCTTTCGTGAGAATGCAGTCAGTTAAACAGTTTATTTGTGTCACTCCGTTACTTCAGTTTATGAAAGGAAGCAGCTGTCTAATCTGCAGCACGTTACCAATCTGTTGCTGACTGGATGCTGGCATTTGGGAACAGCTCTGGCCTGGATTTTGCTGGGCCTTGCTGGAAGTTCTACGTGGAGCTGCCTGAATTTCACTGCAACATCCTGATGACTTTTTGGACTCTTGCAGGAGCAAGGAAACCACAAACTTCCTGGCTGAGTCTGTAGTTTCTCACTCTGGTGACCCAGTCTGTGTTTGGTTTCTGAAGTAGAGCAGACCACATTATGAATACAGAGTGCAGTACACTCAATTGGAAAAATGTGCAATTGCATCATTAAGCCACCTGAAAGGACAGTTTGACTTTCTGGTTTGTGGAATGGAACAATGAAGTGGCAGTTGTTGTGAATAAGGTCATAAGTGACAGGAGCAGAATTGGGCCATTTGACCCATCAAGTCTGTTTCACCATTCAATCATGGCTGATCTATCTCTCCCGCCTAACACCATTCTCCTGTCATCTCCTAAATGTCATTGACACTCATTGTCATTGACCCCATGGGAAATGTCACATGATGTGTCAGGAGGTCATGTGGCAGCAGCTCAATAGGATTTTTGTTTGGCTGTATTTGGAGTATTGCGTGCAGTTCTGGCCGGCCCATTACAGGTAGGATGTGGAGGCTTTGGAGAGGTTTGCCACAATGCTGCCTGGATTAGAGGGTTTCGACTACAAGCAGACATTGAATAGACTTGGATTGTTTTCACTGGAAAGTTGGAGGTTGAGGGGAGACCTGATAGAAATACAGATGCATCTCGATTTACGATGCATCGACTTACGATATTTCTACTTTACGATGGTGCAAACGCTCGGCAACGGCAGCGTGCTGCACGACTTCCGGTCACGTGACCGCATTGTATTCATTTATTTATTTATTACTTATTTATTTAATTCTTTATTTCAAACAGAATAAAATAATAAATAGCAAGTGTGAAACAGCATACAAAAAACAAAACAAAAATATTTATGAAATGAAATTGTATGTATTAGAAAAGGAGTTTTCCATAATGTTTGTGAATATGTTGTCTATTCATGTGGCACAATGAGAAGTAATTCTACTAGGTCTGGTTATTTTAGGATATAAACCCATACTGTACATAGTATTGATGAATTCTCCTGTCATTTTATGCTTTTTGGATCTGTGTAATAACTGCTCATCTGTGTAATAACTGCAGCTGTTGTTGATATTGTTAAGTTATTTCAGGATCAATATCATTTTCTATGTCCTGTGTGTTATGCTCTGTATATACAAAGGTTTCTAATCCTGAGATTTTTTGTCAGGATTGTCATGTTTGTGGTTTTTATTTTAGATATTCTTTATTTGCTACTAAGTGTATTCCATTACCTTGTTGTGGTTTGTCACCTTGGTATTTATGTCCCTAATGATTTATGTCCCTAATAATATTTTGCAGTCCATGTAGATTGAATTTTCTTCTGCTTTCTCAGGAGTCGGGCCTTTCTGGCGATGTCAGCATTTTTCTTTGTCAGGTGTTCATTCAAATACACATCCGAGCCCTTTGGCCATCTTCCCTGTTAGCAAACCAAATTATTATGGCTGGTTTATCCATCTTGCTTCTCTGTGGGAGTGGGTGACAAGCCTCGATGTTGTCCCTGTCCAACTCAATCCCTTTTGAGTGGAGGAACGGCGTCACCTGTTGCTCCACAGATGCTGCGTCCTGCTCGCTTGTCTCCCTTCCGTTCTGCGTTGTCACCGCCCGTGAATATGAGCGGGGTTTCGTCTCCAGACCAGTGACAATGATATCGTTCATTCTGGTGTACTGCTCCAGATCTCCAGCAACATAATCCGCTTGTCCTTCTCAGAGTTTTGTAGCCTCAGGGCTTTAACTTCCTCCACCAATCTCATGATCGTTTCATGCTGTTGTCTATCAACAGCATGACGAGTGATTTCTTAATATCGTCAACCTCCTCAACAGAGGCGGGGGGGGGGGGTTTGGTGGCATGGCGTCTGTACACCTACTCTTCAGCCCGGTTATCCCGACTCTCCGGCGTTCCTCGGCAAACTGCGGATTCTCGCAGATAACCCCAGCTGGTCTTCACTGTTCCTGCAGCAACAAAAGTGATTTCTGCTGTCTGCGTTGCTGGAATCCCCTTATCTCCGCTGTTCTTGCCAAAAGAAAGGAGCCTTCATCAGCTTCAACTTTCAAGGTCGCAGAAAGTCGAGACGGTGTCGAAATCCACCCAGACCGCACAACACCAGACCAGCCCCCATCAGTAATGATGAGGCAGTAAGGAGGGTTGTTCTGGACACAGATGTAAAGTCCAGTAATGTTGTTCTCTCCTATTTTTTGGGCGAGCTGCCAGCGACAGTAGTGGGAGCTACGCAGTGTGGTGACAACACCGCATGCAGCCCAAAAGACGCAGAAACGTCTTCAAATAAATTTCTGCAGAGGTGCAGTGATGCACAAGATGTTTATAAGTACTGCTGTACCTCCTCCGACATCCCAAAGCACCTCCGAGCTCCTTTATGCATTGATTCAAATTGATTTAATAAAATGCACTGATAAAATTGATTAATGCATCGAGAGGTTTATCGGAATGTAACCCCATCATACGTCGAGGAGCAGCTGTGTCTAAAATTGAGGTGTAGATAGGCTAGACGGTCTAAATTATTTTCAAGGATGTAAATATCCAACACATAGTTACAAGGTGAGAGGAGGAACTTTTTTTTGTTTTACAGTGACAGGGGCCTGAAACGCATTGTCAGGTGTGATGGTGGAGGCTGATACGAAAGTGACGTTTAAGAGGGTTTTGAAACTTATTGAAACATAGAAAATAGGTGCAGGAGTAGGCCATTTGGCCCTTCGAGCCTGCACCGCCATTCAATATGATCATGGCTGATCATCTAACTCAGTATCCCTTACCTGCCTTCTGCCTTTAGCCACAAGGGCCACATCTAACTCCCTCTTAAATATAGCCAATGAACTGGCCTCAACTACCTTCTGTGGCAGAGAATTCCACAGATTCACCACTCCCTGTGTGAAAAATGTTTTTCTCATCTCCGTCCTAAAAGACTTCCCCCTTATCCTTAAACTGTGACCCCTTGTTCTGGACTTCCCCAATATCGGGAACAATCTTCCCGCATCTAGCCTGTCCAACCCCTTAAGAATTTTGTAAGTTTCTATAAGATCCCCCTCCTCAATCTTCTATCCAGTCTATCTTCATATGAAAGTGTTGCCATCCCAGGAATCATCTGGTGAACTTTCTCTGTACTCCCTCTATGGCAAGAATGTCTTTCCTCAGATTAGGAGACAAACTGTACACAATATTCCAGGTGTGGTCTCACCAAGACCCTGTACAACTGCAGTAGAACCTCCCTGCTCCTATACTCAAATCCTTTTGCTATGAATGCTAACATACCATTCGCTTTCTTCACTGCCTGCTGCACCTGCATGCCTACTTTCAATGACTGGTGTACCATGACACCCAGGTCTTGTTGCATCTCCCCTTTTCCTAATTCGCACCATTCAGATAATAGTCTACTTTCCTGTTCTTGCCACCAAAGTGGCTAAACTCACATTTATCCACATTATACTGCATCTGCCATGCATTTGCCCACTCACCCAACCTATCCAAGTCACCTTGCAGCCTCCTAGCCTCCTCTTCACAGCTAACACAGCCCCCTAGCTTCGTGTCATCCGCAAACTTGGATATGTTGCATTCAATTCCTTCGTCCAAATCATTAATATATATTGTAAAAAGTTGGGGTTCCAGCACTGAGCCTTGCGGTACCTCATTAGTCACTGCCTGCCATTCTGAAAAGGATCAGTTTACTCCGACTCTTTGCTTCCTGGCTGCCAGCCAGCTCTCTGTGCACATCAATACTGAACCCCCAATACCGTGTGCTTTAAGTTTGCATACTAATCTCTTATGTGGGACCTTGTCGAAAGCCTTCGGAAAGTCCAGATATCACACATCCCCTGGTTCTCCCTTATCCACTCTACTAGTTACATCCTTGAAAAAATTCTATACAATTAGTCAGAAATGATTTACCTTTCATAAATCCATGCTGACTTTGTCCAATGATTTCACCACTTTCCAAATGTGCTGCTATCCCATCTTTAATAACTGACTAGCATTTTCCCCACTACCGATGTTAGACTAACTGGTCTGTAATTCCCCGTTTTCTTTCTCCCTCCCTTCTTAAAAAGTGGGGTTATATTAGCTATCCTCCAATCCTCAAGAACTACTCCAGAATCTAAAGAGTTTTGAAAAATTATCACTAAGGCATCCACTATTTCTGGGGCAACTTCCTTAAGTACTCTGAGATGCAGCCTATCTGGCCCTGGGGATTTATCGGCCTTTAATCCATTCAATTTACCTAACACCACATCCCGGCTAACCTGGATTTCACTCAGTCCTCCATCTCATTTGACCCCCGGTCCTCTGCTATTTCCGGCAGATTATTTATGTCTTCCTTAGTGAAGACAGAACCAAAGTAGTTATACAATTGGTCTGCCATGTCCTTGTTCCCCATGATCAATTCACCTGTTTCTGACTGCAAGGGACCTACATTTGTTTTAACTAATCTTTTTCTCTTCACATATCTATAAAAACGTTTGCAGTCAGTTTTTATGTTCCCTGCCAGTTTTCTTTCATAATCTATTTTCCCTTTCATAATCAAACCCTTTGTCCTCTTCTGCTGGACTGAATTTTTCTGGCTAATTTGTATGCTTCGTTTTAATACTATCCCTGATTTCCCTTGTTATCCACGGATGCACTACCTTCCCTGATTTATTATTTTGCCAAACTGGGATGAACAATTCTTGTAGTTCATCCATGCAGTCCTTAAATGCTTTCCATTGCATATCCACCGTCAACCCTTTTAGAATCACTTGCCAGTCTATCTTGGCCAATTCACATATCATACCCTCAAAGTTATCTTTAAGTTTAGAACCCTCGTTTCCGAATTAACAATGTCACTCTCCATCCTAATGAAGGACTCAACCATATTATGGTCACTCTTGCCCAAGGGGCCACGCACAAGACTGCTAACTAACCCTTCCTCATTACCCAGTCTAGAATAGCCTGCTCTCTCGTTGGTTCCTCTATAACCTGTAGAAACTGCAAAGGATGAACTGTTGAAAACAATGTGTTTGGCTGCAATGTGAGTACAAGGGACATTGTGCTCTGTCTCGGAGCAGAGGGTAAAAGCTGAGGTGTGGGAGGCAGATGTGTGAAATGGCTTGGGTCACCTGTGGCTAAAATGACTTGCATTGATGATTAAACCATTTCACACGGTCTGATCCTGGAGTTACCCCAATCGGATAATCAGAGGGACCATCGACACTGAAACTCAACTGTAGAAAACACACTGAAAACGAGTAAAATAATAGTTTAGTCAATTGTAACACTTTAAAGTCCTGTGATGAGATAAGTAACCTCTGCCAATATTGTGCCGTGTCAACGATATATTTTAATCATTCCAGGCAAAAGCAAAGATACGTGGGAACATCAATACTGATGACGAACAGCGGGTATTTTGATAATGAAGTCCTGTAGTTTTGTTTTAAAGCTCATTTTGATTTCTAAACTAACAGACTCGTATCCAGGTACAAGCACGAATCATTCTACTGTATTCTCACTGCTGCTCTCTGACAACGACAACCCAATCCAGAGGGAATCTTAGCCTCGTGTAATTTCTCTGGTGCACATTGTCTTTTGCTGTTTCAGAACCTGTGCTCGGGCACATTTCCATTGATAGAAATTTGCTGAACTGTAATATTTTATCCAAGTTTGTACCTGATTCTGTTTTCTGGTTTCAATTCCCTCTTGGAATTATATTTCTGTTGATTAACTGGAATTTACCACTGCATGTAACAAATGCACTCTTTATTTTAGGATATTACAGAAGTGCAACAATTGAAAACGACCACAGCTGATCCTGGATACCTGCCACCCAATTGAGAATGGGCACAACAGCCATCATTTTCAGGTGTATTCTCAGCTCAAAGCCTTGTAGCAAGACTTCCGAGGATCAATGCCTCTGCACACAAGGCTTCATGCAAACTAAATGTGTTAAGGTCTCCTCTAAGTTCAGACAATGACTCACACAACTGTGGACTACTTTGACAGTGGAAGTTACAATCACAACCTGATTTAGGTCACATAGCATTTACCACTAATCCTCAGATTGTGTTTGGATAGACTACAACTCAACAATATGAACACCGAATTCTCTAATATCAAGCAATAATCT
Organism: Okamejei kenojei; assembly: GCA_035221665.1. Lineage (NCBI taxonomy): Eukaryota > Metazoa > Chordata > Chondrichthyes > Rajiformes > Rajidae > Okamejei > Okamejei kenojei. The sequence continues at coordinate 1,201,626 of CM069160.1, read as the reverse complement.
CCCCCTATATTCCCTTTCCCACCCTTGCATTCCGGTTGCGCCTAATTTTCTCAACGGAGGCAACTCAGCTCATTTCCCTTCCTCCCAATGCTATCCATTTCTGAATCCCCCGTGATGTTTTTTTATCCTCTTCTTTCCCCTCTTTCTATCTTTCACCATGATCTTCTATCTGGCTTCAATCATGGAGCAGTACAGCATGGAAATGGGGCCCTTCAGCCCACTTAGTCCATGCCAACCAACTTGGCATTCTCAGCTCCTCCCATTTGTCTACACTTACCTGATATCCCTCTAAACCCTTCCTATCAATGTACCTCATTAAAAGTCATAATTGTATATGATTCCTCTGGCAGCTCATTACATATACGCAAGTTTTAGAATCCTCTATCCTGAGCTAAAGACTGGGCATTTGCCTAATCCTTGCCTCTCATGATCCTCTGCACCTCAGCAAGGTACACAGCCACCCTTACTCCAAAGAAAAAAAATCCCAGCCTATCCACACCCTCCATTTTACTCAAGCAGTGCAAGCCCAACAAACATCGTAGTTACTCCCTTTTGCATCCTTTCCAACTTAATGACATCCTTCCTATGGATGGGTGACCAGAGCTGCACAAAGTACTCCATGTGCGATCTCACCAATGACCTGTGCAGTTGCATCATGATGTCCTAAATACCCTTCCCGATGAAAGAGTGCAACAAATGTCATCATCACACTGTCCACCTTCATTGGCAGCTATAGAAAACAAGCATCTGTACTCCAGATCTCTGTCCAGCAACACTTCCAGTGCTCAACTATTTACTAAGTCCTGCCCTGGTTTGAAATACCAAAGTGCCATTCCTCAGCCCATTTCCCATCTGATCTTGTTGTGAGCTCCTCCATTTTTCTTCCCTGACACCTATGTCTCCCTTTCACTTCTTGCCTGTTACTATGTCCATCCATCTGCCAATCGCCCCCTCACCTGTATCCACTAGCCTGGTTTTGCCCCACTCCCCCCTCTCCCAGCTTGCTTCCTCCACTCCAGTCTGAAGAAGGTTCTCAACCTGAAACATCTGTTCATTTCCATCCAGATGCTGCCTGACCCGCTGAGTTTCTCCTGCACTTTGATTATTGCCACTACTCCTTCTCATCCTGTGCTTGCCCAACAGTACGAACATAGTACTCACCAATTTCAAGTAATAACTGTAGATGATGTGTGTACACCTTTAATAGTAGTGACGAAGCCCTTGCTAACCACTCCCCCACCAGCCAGTATAATTGTGACCTCCCACCCTTAGCTCTCTCTCTAGTGTTCGTGACAGACCACGTACAGCTAGGGCAGTGATGTGTGCATACATTTAATATAGTAGTAAAGATTCATCTGTGTATGCCTGTACTCTTTACATGGTGTCAGAAGTGGGATAAGCGACAGCGTTCCAGCAATCCTTTGGCACTGCGGACTGCGCGCTCAGCCAGGCCGTTGCTCCGCGGGTACTCTGGGCTGCTGGTGTAATGACGGAAATTCCAATGATCAACAAAAGCCTGGAATTCGGTACTGGTGAATTGACTGCCGTTGTCCGACTGCAGGCTGGCCGGGGAACCAAAAGTAGCGAAGTGGCGGCGCAGCTTTTCGATGACAGCAGATGAAGACAAGGAGTGAAGCTGGTCAACCTCGAACCAGCTGGAGTAAGAGTCGACAAGCACGAGAAAGTGCTTTCCGCGCCACTCGAAAATGTCAGTTGCCAGCGCAGACCAGGGAAGGTCGGGAGCAGGCTGCTGCAAGAGGGGCTGCCGCTGCTGTTGCGGGGCGAGACTGTTGCAAGTAGGGCATCGTTGACGCGGTCTGGACCCTGGCGCATGGCTGACCCTCTGTCGCTGAGGAGCATAGTATTGCCGTCCGGCGAAACTGGCCGCGTGGACTTCATGATCGGGCGGCAGCACAGCGGAGGAAACAGCCTCTGCCAGACGAGAGGCATGCAACGCCTCGTTAAAAGTCAGATCAGGCTTCCAAAGGAGCTCAGACCGCAGCTTTTCATCCCGTAGTCCATAGACTTAAATGTCCCAGGTTAAAGTCTCAGGGGTTAAAACATGCAGGTCGCAGAGGCAAGCCAGTTGCCGCAGCGCGTCGACGAAATTGTCAACCGATTCCCCCGGGTTTTGGCGGCGGACGAAAAGCTTGAAACGCTCCAGGATAGTTAGTAGGAATGTCACACAACAATTTAAACTTTGCAAGTAGACATACTGGGTCCTGAGCGTTCTCGTTGAGCCCATAGACGAACGACTCCGATCGTTCCAAAGCTTCGGGACTGGCCAAGTGGAGCAAGAGTTTTTTGGGTTTTTTTTTATTTTTATTTGGGCATAGCGCAGTTCAGCGAGAGTCATCGTACGGGATGCGTAAGATACGGGCAGTTGTACTCCGTCATGGAGCTGCAAGCAATGTCCCGTGTTACGCGGCCTCCGATCCCGGTGTCACAGCAGTCGCTCGCTCCTTCCGTTTTTAAACCTGCCACGGTCCGGAAACGAATCGATCACAAACACCCATATCCAGAAGCGTTCCCATGACAAGGCCTCCGTCCTCTCTGCCTCCGTCGCCCAGGAGTTCTCCTGTCCATGGCTCCCCTCCTGCCCCGGCAACAGTCCCTGTTGTTCCCGTCGGGGGGGGGGGGGGGGGGGGGTGTGATGGCGAAGTCCGGACCCAGTCTGGTCACCTGGTCAGGCCGCCAGATCGTTATGGTGATTAAGTGTGATTTTGCGTTCCTGTATTACTGCTGTTTACTTTCCCTTAGCGCATGAGACGTGGTAGCCCTGTCACTACTTGCTGTTTTGTTTTTATAGAGGAAGGATGTAGATGATATGTGTGTACACCTTTAATGGTAGTGACAAAGCCCTTGCTAACCACTCCCCCACCAGCCAGTATAATTGTGATCTTCCCACCCTTAGCTCTCTCTCTAGTGTCCGTGACAGACCACGTACAGCTAGGACAGTGATGTGTGTATACATTTAATAAAGTAGTAGTAAAAATTCATCTGTGTATGCCTGTACTCTTTACAATAACTCCCACTTCCTTTGAGAAAGTATTGATGTTCTATACTCAGATGAAATATTACTTTTCCTTCAATCCAAAACAGCAAGCAATAACCTTTATTTAATCCAGACTTACCTTTACCTTTATTTAGGCCAGATTTACCTTTCACTGGAGGCTTCCTAAAAGTAAATAAGTAAGTTTAAGTAAGTTTATTGTCCAAGTATTCACATACAAGGAATTTGCCTTGGTGCTCCGCCCACAAGTAACAACATGACATACAGTGACAGTTATCAATGAATCAGAAAACACTAAACATTAATAATAATAAAACATTAATGATAAAACACCATTGATCAAGCATTGTGAACCAACAAAATACCAGATCAAAGGGAGGCTACAGATTTTTGGCTGTTGAGTAGAGCAACTACTCGTGGATAAAAACTGTTTTTATGTAAGGGTGGGCATTCAGAGTGTGTACCCATGGAGCTATTCACATGACTGCACTTTCAAAGGTCTTTGGAGATGAATTGTTCAACAATCTAGACAACAACAAAATGTTTGTACTTATTTATCATTTTATTTGAATGCTATATAAACTTTAATCCGAGTTAAACTTTTATCACTTTCTAAAATTACGTAAATAATAAAGTAATAAATTCCCATTCCTGGCTTGCCGTGGGTAATAATTCTGCAATGGGATTGACTGCTCTCCAAGCCTGGTGATGTCACAGCTGCTGGAATCTCTTGCTGAGCTTTTTGCTGACAGCAGCAGGAGTGGGCAAAGGAGAAACTCTCACCTGGGACCTTGTCCCATTCTTGTGGGGAACATTCAGGGAGTAGTACTGTCCCATCATCACTGACTGCACATCCTGTGCTGGCCTCTTTCTTCATTGACACAATGTCAGGCTGTGTTTGTTTGCACTCCTGTGATGTTCTGTGGGACTGTGTGCAGCATTAAAGGTGCACAGTAGATGGATGTCGTTGTTGCTGTGTCTCCAACTCATTCCTATAAAATGGATTTTTTAAATGCCTTCTAAACAAATGCTCTATTCTGCCACGATATTGCTGTCTTGTATTTCCCTCATGTTAGAACCTGACTGTGGATTAATTTGCATTTTCATTGCAGTATTCGAGTGTTAATGCAAGGAAGAGCCATCAAACTAGCCTGGAGGAATCCTTGTTCCATGTATATGTTGAGTGAGAGGCTGCCTGGAGGAATCCCAGAAAGGACTTTTTCATTTATTATATTGTTTACAGATTAGTTTCCACATTCTGTTATGTTACTGCTAGTATGAATTTCATTTCAGTTTGGGACAGATACCAAAACACTCTTGACTGAGTCAGATTGAGCAACTTCTCATCAGTCTGCTCGTGGGCCAAGCCAAGGTGGCCTTTCACTAGTCTGGGCAGTAGCCCATGCAAGCTTTTGCCCGAGTAGACTACTTGACCCTCTTCTGAGGATGTGTGCATGCCTGGTGTCTTCAGAGAGAGTGCAAACACACTCCACTGACTCTCTGGAAGACATCAGGAACTATTGAGTGCTGCAAGGACTGGTGCATCATGATAAGGATGTTGTAATTTAATCTGCATTTTTTAAATTACATGTAAATATTGTAAAATGTTTAAACATTAAAAATAAAAATGATTGAATTTGGAATTACATAGACAGCTGCCGAAATAAACTACTGTCTGTGACTCACAGTACAAGCCCTCTGACAAAAAATAGACAAAGTGCTGGAATAATGCAGCAAATCAGGCACCACCCCCGGAAAAAGAGATAAGTAATGTTTCAGGTTGTGATCGTCCTTCAGGCTGAAAAGAGGTGCTGAGGGGGGGGGGAGAAAGAGCTGGAGGCAAGAAAAGACCATGACAAATCAGGACAGGCAACAAATTACCTCAGGCAGGGTGGTACCTGGGTAGGCTAGGGAAAGTGTAATCTAAAGATCTATATTGTGAACTATGGAACTGCAAAATAACTAGCATGGGGTGAGGAGAGTGTTAGAAGTTACATAAAATTGGGGAATTCAATGTTTATACTGTTGGGTTGTAAGCTACACAAGCAGAATATGAGGTGCTGTTCCTCATTCTGGCAATGGATGAGGTCCGGGGACAAAGGTCAGAATGGGAAGGGCAGTTAAAAGGGTTAGCCACCAGGAGAACCCATTGGCCTTGGCAGACTGAGCCTAAGTGTTCAACGAAACAGTCCCCACATCTTTGTTTAATCTCGCTGATGTACAGGAACCCACATTGAGAACACTGGATGCAGTAGATGAGGTTAGAGAAGATACATGTGAACCACTGTCTCACCTGAGAAGACTGTCGGGGTCCTCGGAAGGAGTTGAGGAGTGAGGTAAGGACAGGTGTTGTATATCTTGTGGTTGCAGGTAACTGGTGAGGCAGTGGTTTGGGTGGGAAGGGAAGTGAACCAAGGAATTGCAGATGGAGTAGTCTCTGCAGAAGGTGGAAAGGGGTGGAGATGGGAAGACATAATTAGTAGTTAGATTATGTAGGTGGTGACGGAAATGTCAAAGGATGTGTTGGATGCAGAGGCTGGTGGGTGAAGGGCGAGGACCAGGGGAACACTATCCTTGTTGCATACATAGAACCAAAGTACACAAACAGTAGGTTCCATTAAAGTGCTGAGGTTTACCTGTTCCCAGTGTGGTGAAGAATAGACTTGGGTCTGCTGCCACACAACATCAGTCAGCTGGATAATGCAGCACTGCCTATCCTTCAGACCAACTCATCTGACCACATCCATCAGGCAGACGTCAGCATGTTTCAGACATCCTGCAGACATTGGGGGAGAAGGACACAATGGATCCTGTCGTATGGTTCCCTGAACAGACTGTCAAGACTATTTGGCACAGCACTTCATTGTAGAACTCACCAACAAGCACCATGGCAGTGAAAGAAACCCTTCCCATCAGAATCCTCCTGCATAGACATGCTGCCCTCATGACAGTGAAGAGGATGTGAACTGCAACTCTTCGCAGACTGTGGATTTACAAAGATAGTGTGGAAAAGGATGCAAGAGTCCTTATTGGGGTTTATGGCAAGCAGTTGCTTAACATAGGACTCCCTGATCCTCGGGCTGTTCCCAGGGACACACCGAGCACACATCAAATGCTGCTGGAAGATCATCGATGGGTGAGACACACCCTCTGGTCTGCCCCATAGCTGTTGCTCTTCCAGCAAACCTCTCCCACACTTGGTTTGCATCATCCAGGGAGGTGACTGGAGTCTGTGCGCACAATGTGCTACCATCATGTGTAAGAGCCGGTAACACTGAGTGCAGAGACTGGCCCTCACCAGCGATGCACAGTAACACATGCGCTGTTGATCCTCCTTCCTTGACCTATTTTCACCAACAAATTTGCAAATTATACAAAAGTGAGTGGTTTTGCAGATAGTGAAGATGGTTGTATAAAATGGAAGCAGAATCTTGATCAATTGGCCATGTGGTGTGAGGATTGGTTGATGGAATTTAAACAGAGAAATGTGAGGTGTTGCATATTGGTAAGTCTAACATGGGCAGGACTTACAGTGAATGGTAGGGCTCTGGGGAGTGTCGTGGAGTGACTCCAAGACTGAGTGGCACAAAGCCTGGAAAGATGCCAACACCAACATGGCATCACAGAACGCCACAGTGAAACCACCAGGATTTGACCTCCATCGCAAGCAATGGCTAACCCTGAACAGAATCCACACCCTCCATACAAGAACAGCCCATCACCTGCATAAGTGGGGATGACAGACAGCCCTGCTTGCGACAGCGGACATCCAGACCAGACCATCCCACACATCGTGAATGACTGATCACTGCGGCTTTTCCCTGGTGGCATCAAAGCCATCCACCCAGTAACTGATGCTGTCATGGCCTGGATGTCTACCCTTGACCTACAACATTAGGCTGTGCACGCCATACGCAAGAAGGGGGGTGTAGTAGAGCAGAGGGATCTACGAGTGCAGGTGCATAGTTCCTTGCAGGTGAAGTCGCAGGTAGATGGGGTGGTCAAAAAGGCTTGTGGCACATTGGCCTTCATCAATCAGAGTATTGAGTATAGAAGTTGGGAGGCCCTGTTGCAGTGGTATAAGACGTTGGTGAGGCTGCATTTAGAGTATTGTGTTCGCTTCTGGGCCCCATGTTACAGGAAAGACGTTGTGAAGTTGGAAAGGGTTCAGAGAAGATGTATGTGGATTTTGCCAGGACTAGAGGGTCTGAGCTATAGGGAGAGGGTGAGTAGGCTGGAACTCCATTTGTTGGAGCGCAGGAGAATGAGGGTGATCTTATAGAGGTGTATAAGAAAATGAGAGGAATAGATCAGGTAGATGCAGAGTCCCTTGCCCAGAGTCCGTCAATCGAGGACCAGAGGACATTGGTTCAAGGTGAAGGAGAGCAGATTTTATAGAAATCGGAGGGGGATTTTTTTCACACAAAGGGTGGTGGGTGTATGGAACAAGATGCCACGGGAGGTTGTTGAGGCTGGGACTATCCCGACTTTTAAGAAACAGTTGGTAGATAAAAAATGTTGGAGGAACTCAGCGGGTGAGACAGCATCTACATAGAGAATAGGCGACTTTTCGGGTCGAGACACTTTTCACAGTTAGAGAAGTACATGGATATGACAGGTTTGGAGAAATATGGACCAAACGCGGGCAGGTGGGACTAGGTACTAGATCTAATCACCTATCCATTTCTTAAGAAAAGGTTAACATTTTAACATGTTAAAAGGTTAACATCCCTCCAAAGGTATGCCTACTTTGAAGAAATTCTCCTCCCTCCGAAGTTTCGGCCCGAAACGTTGCCTATTTCCTTCGCTCTTTAGATGCTGCTGCACCCGCTGAGTTTCTCCAGCACATTTGTCTACCCAGGTGGGACTAGTGCAGCTGGGACATGTTGGCCGTTGTGGGTAAGTTGGGCCGAAGGGCATCTTCCCACACCGTATCACAGTATAGTTTAATGAACTATAGTTCCATGCAGTTGCAGCATGGGACCCATATACAAATAAAAATATTTACGGCAGCTCGATTTGTTACTAACACCTATGTGAGAGAGAAGCGAGTGTTACAAAACTTGTGAATTCTCTGGGGTGGAACCCTCTCCAGGACAGACGTGAAGCTCACCGTTTGACCTGGTTTTACAAAATGTCAAATGGTCAGCTTGACATAGGATCACAAGACCTACACCAAACCAAACCAATTAGGAGCAGAGGAGGGCATTCGATCCAATTTGTGATTCCAGCTACCAAGTCAGACGTGTACAGCAATTCGTTCTTTCCCCCGCACAATTAAAGCATGGAATAATCTCCACCCTACTATAGTTACCCAACCAGATGCAACTAAATTTAAGGTAGCTCTTTCTTCCCAAAAACCCTTTATGGCTCAAGTCCTCACTCCACCACCTCCAGTTTAAATTCAATTTGGAGGACCAAGAAACCAAGAACGAACCTCCCGTGCTTTACAACCACCCGCCCCGCTGTCGGATTGATGCCTCCATCCCCCCGGCCCACACGTTTCCCAGACCAGCCGCCCCGTTGCCCACATCCTCCACCCACCCACCCACCCGGGCTGGGCTTGGCGCCACCTCGCCTCACCTCTCCTTACTCTCCACCTTCTCTTCTCTCTCGCCTCACCCCACCTGTCCCTTGCCTCACCCTCGCCCCACCTCACCTCACCCCACCCCACCTCACCTCACCTTACACCCACCCCGCCTCACCTCACCCCACCCCACCTCACCTCACCCTCGCCCCACCCCACCTCACCCTCACCCCACCTTCACCCCGCCTCACCCTCACCCCCGCCTCACCCTCACCCCACCCTCACCCCATCACTGCCGCACCTCACACCACTGCCTCGCCTCACCTCACCCCACCCCGCCTCACCCTCACCCTCACCCGCCACCCCGCCTCACCCTCACCCCGCCTCCTCACCTCACCCTCACCCCGCCTCACCCTCACCCTCACCCCGCCTCACCCCACCCTCACCCCGCCTCACCCCTCACCTCACCCCGCCTCACCCTCACCCCGCCTCACCCTCACCCCGCCTCACCCTCACCCCGCCTCAACCCTCACCCCGCCTCACTCACCCTCACCCTGCCTCACCCTCACACCTCACCCCGCCTCACCCTCGCCCCGCCTCACCCTCACCCTCACCCTCACCCCGCCTCACCCTCGCCCGCCTCACCCTCACCCCACACCTCACCCACGCCTCACCTCACCCTCACCCCGCCTCACCCTAACCCCTCACCCCCCACCTCACCCTCACCCCGCCTCACCCTCGCCCCGCCTCACCCCCCACCTCACCCTCACCCCGCCTCACCCTCGCCCCACCCTCACCCTCACCCTCACCCTCACCCTCACCCTCACCCCGCCTCACCTCACCCTCACCCCCGCCTCACCCCCTCACCCCCGCCCCGCCTCACCCTCACCCACCCATCACCCTCACCCTCACCCCCCTCACCCACCCTCACCCCTCACCCTCACCCTCACCCCCCTCACCCTCGCCTCACCCTCACCCTCACCCCGCCTCACCCTCACCCCGCCTCACCTCCCTCACCCCGCCTCACCCCCCTCACCCTCACCCTCACCCTCACCCCCTCACCCTCACCCCCCCACCCTCACCTCACCCTCACCCTCACCCCACCCTCACCCGCTCACCCTCACCCCGCCCTCACCCTCACCCCTCCCCTCACCCTCACCCCACCCTCACCCTCACCCCCCTCACCCTCACCCCACCCCCCCTCACCCTCACCTCACCCCACCCTCACCCCGCCTCACCCTCACCCCGCCTCACCTCACCTCACCCTCACCTCACCCTCACCCTCACCCTCACCCTCACCCTCACCTCACCCTCACCTCACCCACCCTCACCCCACCTCACCCCACCCTCACCCTCACCCTCACACCCGCCTCACCCTCACCCCGCCTCACCCTCACCTCACCCTCACCCTCACCCCACCCTCACCCCACCCTCACCCCACCTCACCTCACCCTCACCTCACCCTCACCCTCACCCCGCCTCACCCTCACCCTCACCCTCACCCTCACCCTCACCCCACCTCACCCACCTCACCCTCACCCCGCCTCACCCTCACCCCACCTCACCCTCCCTCACCCCCCCTCACCCTCACCCCACCCTCACCCCCACCTCACCTCACCCTCACCTCACCCCCGCCTCACCCTCACCCTCACCCTCACCCTCACCCTCACCCCACCCTCACCCCACCTCACCTCACCCTCACCTCACCCCGCCTCACCCTCACCCTCACCCCACCTCACCTCGCCCCGCCTCACCCTCGCCCCGCCTCACCCTCGCCCCGCCTCACCCTCACCCCACCCTCACCCTCACCCCACCTCACCTCACCCTCACCCTCACCCCGCCTCACCCTCACCCCACCCTCACCCTCACCCCACCTCACCCTCACCCCACCTCACCCTCACCCCGCCTCACCCTCGCCCCGCCTCACCCTCGCCCCGCCTCACCCCACCCCGCCTCACCTCATCCTACCTTCGCCTCATCCCGCCCCACCTCGCCTCGCTCTCCACCTTCTCTCCTCACCCCACTCTCCGCCTCCCCCCCCCCCCCCCGTCTCCGCTCGCGCCGCCGCCGCCGTTGGGCTGCAGCGCCCGGCTCCTCGCGCCACCGCTCTCCTCCAATCACAGCCTCGCCCTCTCCCGCCGCCTCCTTCAAACCGCTCACGCGCTTCCCCCCCCCTGCCCGCCGCTGATTGGCTGGCGGCGCAGCTGCAGCCCCGCCCCCCGCGCTCCGCCAATCACAGCCTCTCTCTCTCCTCCCGCGCCCCGCGCTCCACCAATCACAGCCTCTCTCTCTCCTCCCGCGCCCCCCTCGCGCCCCGCCCGTTGTATCCGAGCAGCGCGCGCTCACTGACCGACTGACGGCGCCGGGATGGAGGGAGGAGGAGGAGGAATGGAGGGAGGAAGGAAGGAGGAGGAGGGGGGAGGGATAGAGGGGGGAGGAGGAGGAGGAGGGGGGAGGAGGGATGGAGGGAGGAGGAGGAGGGAGGGATGGAGGAGGAGGAGGAGGAGGAGGGAGGGATGGAGGAGGAGGAGGAGGGAGGGAGGGAGGGATGGAGGGAGGAGGGGGGAGGAGGGATGGAGGGAGGAAGGAGGAGGGATGGAGGGGGGGAGGAGGAATGGAGGGAGGAAGGAGGAGGGATGGAGGGAGGAAGGGGGAGGACACCACCACAGCCCGCACCGCAGGCACCAGGCACCCAATCCCAGGGCCTCTGGCACCGAGTGGCCAAATGTAAATTCATAATTAGCGCTGGTGCCGGGTTAGGAGGGAGAGATAGGTCAGCAATGATTGAATGGCCAGTGGACTTGATGGGCCGAATGGCCCAATTCTGCTCCCATCACTTATGACCTTATAAATGCACGTGCCATTGCTGCCCAACAGTGGAATCCAGGGACCGCTGACAGTGATGGAGCAACATTCAGGGATCGCTGACTGACGCCCAGGGATCAGAACCGGGAATTATTGATACCAAAGGACCAAACCGAAGAATTATTGTCGGTCATCGATGGACCGGATCCCTGGACCAATCCCAGTAATGGACTGAACGTCAAGAACAAGTAATGCTGAGCCTCTTTAAGGGGCTGGTCAGGCCGAATATGGAGTACTGAGCAAATTTGGGTCCCATATCTGAGGAAGGTTGTGTTGACTGGAGAGGGTCCAGTCTGGAGGTTTACAAGAATGATTCCAGGAATTAGTGGGTTAGCATATGATGACCGTTTGCAGAACTGGGCCTGTACTCATGGAATTTAGACATCATTGAAACTTACAAAATAATGAAAGGCACAGAGTGGATTTGGAAAGGATGTTTCCACTGGTGGAAGAGTCTAGGACCAGAGGTCTTTTAGAAAGGAGGTGAGGAGAAACGTCAATCTGTGGAACTCATTGGCACATAGGGCAGTGAAGGGCAAGTTAGTGGATATTTGTAAGGCAGAGATAGATAAATTCTTCATTAGAACGGGTGTCAAGGGTTATGGGAAGAACGCAGGAAAATGGGATTAGGAGGCAGAGATCAGCCATGATTGAATGGCAGAGTGGACTTGATGGGCCGTATGGCCTAATTCTACAACTATAACTTGTGAAAATTGGCAGACATGAATGTATTAAATCCAGAAATGTCACCTGCAATTTGTTCAGCACCAGCCACTACAAAGCTATGGCCAAGAAAGCATATCAATGCCTCTTCCTCAGAAGGCTTAGCTCACTGTTGTAGAAGTAAGGTCGGCCGTTCTGTGGGTGAACTTGGCCGGAGAGAGTCCCTGGCCACATCCTTAGGACCTGTGCGGAACAACTAGTGTCAGCTAGTGTGAGGATTGTCTGCAGAAGTTAAAGCCTTAGTGAGTTTTTCAAGAGCGGGTAATTTAAAAAATGGTCGGGGCCAGCCTGCACAACATACTTTTAAGGTCGGCAGAGGAGTGGCAGGTGAGGGAGCAAGTGCGGGGATTGGCTGCAGAAGTTAAAGCAGCAAACTAGTAAATTAGCGAATTAGTAAAATTAGCTAATTGAACAGCAATGGCCTAAACATTATGGAGGGCACTGTAACTCTCTAAACTCATGTTGCAGAACCTCCTTCCTCTTCTTCCTGATGTCGTTTGTGCCTACATGCACAACCACCTCTGGCTGCTCACCTTCCCTCTCGAGGATGGTCTGAAGTCGGCCCGAGACATCTTGGCACCAGGGAGGCAACACAACATCCGCGAGTCTCGCCTGCCACCGCAGAATCTCTTGTCCACAACCCGGTCAAAGGAGTCGGCCACCACTATGGCTCTGCCCAAAGTCGGTAGAGTCACATCGCTAGGATTGGAGCAACCAACCTGTCCGCCGCTCAGACTGGAAGCATCGTCTGCCCCGACAGCTCCCAAGGGGGTGTACCTGTTTGTAATAGAAACTTCCACCGAGTTCTCTTGCACGCGCTTCATCCTCTTTCTTTCCGTCCCAACCCGTCGCACCTCCTGCACTTATTGAGTGACAAACTGACTAGGTCCTGTCCTGGAAGCTTCCATCGTCCCGGATGGACCACAGGTCATCCAGCTGTCGCTCCAGTTCCCTAACTCTGTCATTGAGGAGCTGCACCTGGACACAGTTCCCGTAGGTGTAGTTGTCAGTGACACCAGCAGTGCCCCTGACCTCCTGCAGCATGCCACATCCTGCTGCATACCAGGGCCGGATACATACGCTGAAGCCTAGGGCCTCAAAATCTAAGGGGCCTCTGGCCAAGGTGTTTGTTTCCCAGAGTAAAAAGAATCCTGAGAAAAAAAAATTGGAGCACTATCAGCGTTTCCACTTTGATGGAAATTACCCGAAATTCTGGTTCCTGACCGCTGGAAGTCTTGGGGGAAAAAATTGGGACCATCTGCGCAGTTGGAAGCCAGTGACGCAAAATGACGCTGTCTCTCCGCGCATGCGCAGTGAGCCCGGGCGAGTTCAGATCTCCATTTGCACTCCACACAATCACATCGATGCCTTGTGTCTATTCCAGGTAAGTAGTGGAATATTGCGTTGCAGGAGTGCCTGTTTCTCCGGGCCGGAGGGGGCTGCGGGGTCTGCAGTATGGAGTCGGAGCCTCGCTGTGTGGGAGGGGGAGGGAGGGGTTGATACAGAGGGGAGAGAGAGGGAGTGGGAACGTGGAGATGAGAGAGGGGGGGAGAGATATGGGGAGGGCGAGGGAAGGAGGAGGGGGGAGAGGGAAAGGGGGATTATCTTTAGTGAGATTGCAAAATTAAGGTAGGTTTTAGAGCAATTATTTTTTCCCCTCCATATGAATAATATCAAACAATTGGAACTGGTTTCTTTTCCTTGATAACAATACTGAAAAATATGAATTCCATAGTTTGCGACTTTTATTTTGCATCATATTTTTAATGTGCACACACTAACACAGTCGAAGTAACAGGCAATCAAATCAACACACAAAACATTTTCTAAAAAAAGGTTTTATTTACTACAAAAACTTACAGTATTTTATTTGCAGTGTTTGCATGCTCCTTTATAACATTTTACAGTACAAATTGATTATTAAAACAAGGACAGCTTCAATTCTTGATTTAAAAAATATACAACAATGACCCCAATCATCCCATTCCAACCACTCATTACTCTTGACCAATTATTTCTGAAATATTGGTCATACATTTGGTGCAAAAATGCTCCAAAATAAGGGTCAGAATGCATCAGAAAGCATCTAATACTCCAGGGCCCACTTAAGGGCCCTGGAACCCGACCACAAGGGTCTTTGAACTTCGCTCTTGTGATATGCGCTGCACTTATTTCACATTCAATTTTTGCAATCCTGTCATGCTTTTTGAAAAGCTTTGTACGGGCTGCTGCATAATATTTTTGACACCGTCATAGATCTTTCTTACATATGCTGTCACAACGCACTGTAGTCTCTAAACAACACTTAAGTAATTTTCCTTGCCCTTCATTTCAGAACAATAGTGTTTTAAGCCGATAACTCGATACTAGCACTGGCAATAAATAAAAAGCACAGCTTTCCAGCCTTATCTCATTGGCCACACTCGGCAGCACATCGGTGTTAATCTGGTGGACTCTTCCATCTTCCTCTCATCGTGGGGGTGGGGGATTGGGAGGGGCCTCACAAGTGGAATAGCCTAGGGCCTCTCTTCAGCTAAATCCGGCCCTGCAGCATACGCACTGCACTAGCGTCCCTGCCATGACGCTTAAATATTTAAAGTAAACACCCAACAGAACAAGTGTAGCTTCATTCCCTCAGCATCCTCCCAAAGACGCTTCTGCCAAAGACTCACACTTTATTCACCAAGGCACTTTTGAGCCAAAGACTCGCACTTTACTCACCAAGGCACTCGAGCCAAAGACTCACACTTTACACACTAAGGCACTTCATTTCAACATGGACTCACTCTAACAGGCCACTCCCCCTAGAGCGAGCCCTGAAATGAAAATCAAAGGAGGCATGATGAGACTGAGAAACAAGAATAAAACTCTTGGATAAATCAGCTAAACCTTAGCCTTACCAAAATCAACTGTTTGGAACATCATTAAGAAGAAAGAGAGCACTGGTTAGTAATCGTAATGGGACTGGCAGGCCAAGGAAGACCTCCACGGCTGATAACAGAAGAATTATCTCTACAATAAAGTAATATCCCCAAACACCTGTCCGACATCAGAAACACTCTTCAGGAGTCAGGTGTGGATTTGTCAATGACCACAGTCCGCAGAAGACTTCATGACCAGAAGTACAGAGGCTACGCTGCAAGATGCAAACCACTGGTGACCCACAACAATAGGATAATCAGATTACAGTTTGCCAAGAAGTACTTTAAAGAGCTACCACAGTTCTAGAAAAAGGTCTTGTGGACAGATGAGTGAAGATGAACTTGTATCAGAGTGATGGCAAGAGCAAAGTATGGAGGAAAGAAGGAACTGCCCAAGATCCAAAACATACCACTTCATCTGTGAAACAGGTTGTTGGGGGTGATATGGCCTGGGCATGTATGGCTGCTGAAGGTAATGGCTCACTTATCTTCATTGATGATACAACTGCTGATGATGCATAATGAATTCTGCAATATGAATAATGAATTCTGAAGTGTATAGACACATCCAGTCTGCACAAGTTCAAACAAATGCCTCAAAACTCATTGGCTGGCAGTTCATTCCGCAGCAAGACAATGATCCCTAACAATGATTGCTAAAGAAACAATTGAGTTTTTCAAAGCTAAATAATGATAAATTCTTGAGTGGCCAAGTCAATCATCCGATCTGAACACAATTGAGCATGCCTTTTATATGGTGAAGAGAAAACTGAGGGGGACTAGCCCCTAAAACAAGCATAAGCTAAAGATGGCTGCAATACAGGCCTGGCAGAGCATCACCAGAGAAGACACCCAGCAACTGGTGATGTCCATGAATCGCAGACTTCAAGCAGCAATTGCCATACACCAAAATACTAACATGCGGGGGGGGAGGGGGGGAGACTATGTATAAACACTGCTATAATTTCCACATGGTGAAAGCAAAATGTATAAAAACGGCCTTTATTAAAATCTGGCAATGTGCACTTTAACCACATGTGATTTTTCAACTACAAATGTCAAATTATGGAGTACAGAGGCAAATAAATAAATGATGGGTCTTTGTCCCAAACATTATGGAGGGCACTGTATGAAGAAGGCAACATGCAGGTAGATGGGAAAATCAAGTTGGTACTGGACCCCAAGAAAGGCCGTTTGTAGAGTGCCTCCAAGATGGATTCTTGGAGCAGCATGTACTGGAGCCTACCAGCGAGAAGGCAATTCTGGATTTAGTGTTGTGAATTCAACTGGATTTGATAAGGGAACTCAAGGTAAAGGAACCATTAGGAGGTAGTGATCATAATACATGGCCGTCCGAAGGGGGGGTGTGCTGGGTTGTAACCCCAACACCAGACGCCGCTGACCTCGCCTCCCCCCGCCGCCGGGGCCCAAGCCATCTTCCGCCCTCGCCACGCCTGCTAGGCCTCACCACCCCCGCTGGGCCTCACCACCTTCATCTTCACCCCCCTTCCCAGAAAGGGGGGGGGGAGAGGGAGAGAGAGAGAGAGAGAGGAAGAGGAAGGGAAGGGGGAGAGAGATGGAGGAGGGGAGAAGGAAAGGGGGAATATCTTTAATGAGATTGTAAAATTGAGGTAGGTTTACATAGAAACATAGAAAATAGGTGCTGGAGTAGGCCATTCGGCCCTTCGATCATCCAACTCAGTATCCTGTACCTGCCTTCTCTCCATACCCCCTGATCCCTTTATCCACAAGGGCCACATCTAACTCCCTCTTAAATATAGCCAATGAACTGGCCTCAACTACCTTCTGTGGCAGAGAATTCCACAGACTCACCACTCTCTGTGTGAAAAATGATTTTCTTATCTCGGTCCTAAAAGACTTCCCCCTTAATCCTTAAAACTGTGACTTGACTTCCCCAACATCGGGAACAATCTTCTGCATCCAGCCTGTCCAACCCTTAAGAATTTTGTAAGTCTCTATAAGATCCCCTCAATCTTCTAAATTCCAGCGAGTACAAGCCAAGTCTATCCAGTCTTTCTTCATGTGGAAGTCCTGCCATCCAAGGAATCAGTCTGGTGAACCTTCTCTGTACTCCCTCTATGGCAAGAATGTCTTTCCTCAGATTAGGAGACCAAAACTGTATGCAATACTCCAGGTGTGGCATCACCAAGACCATGTACAACTGCAGTAGAACCTCCCTGCTCTTGTACTCAAATCCTTTTGCGATGAATGCCAACATACCATTCGCTTTCTTCACTGCCTGCTGTATCTGCATGCCTACTTTCAATGACTGGTGTACCATGACACCCAGGTCTCGTTGCATCTCCCCTTTTCCTAATCGGCCACCATTCAGATAATAGTCTACTAGTTTTGGAGCTATTATTTTTTTCCTCATGAATATCAAATAATTGGAACTGCTTTCTTTGCCTTGATAACAATATTGAAAAATATGAATTCCAATGTTTGTTCAATTCAATTCAAATTTAATGTCATTGCACAGATACAAGTATGGGTACAACGAAATGCAGTTTAGTGTCAGTACGTAGTGATAGCAATGTTTAGATAAATACAGATAAATAAATACAGATGTGGGAATCTATCGGCGGGACTCTGAGTTCAGCAGTGCGATGGTGTTATTGTAGAAGCTACTCCTCATCCTACTGGTGCGGGACCTGAGGCTCCTGTACCGCCTCCCCGATGGTAGGAGGGCTAACGTCCATGGTTGAGGGTGGGAGGGGTCCTTGATGATCTTCCCAGCCCATCTCTGACACGTTTTCGGTGGAGGGCATCCAAGGCAGGGAGCGGGGCACCCGATGATGTACTGGGCGGTTTTCACACCGTTTAGTTAGTGCCTTCCTGTTCTGTTACAGTGCAACTGCTGTACCATACCGTAAAGCAGGTGGTCAAGGATGCTTTCGAGGGTACAGCGTAGAAGTGGTCGGATCAGGGGGGACAGGTGGGCTTTTTTGAGCCTCCTCAGGGAAGTAAAGGCGCTGCTGCGCCTTTTTGATCAGCTTGGAGGTGTTGAGGGACCAGGACAGATCCTCCGAGATGTGTACCCCGAGGAATTTGTAGTTGGAGACCCGCTCCACCTCAATCCCGTTTATATGGATGGGGGTGTGTCTGCCCCCTCTGTTCTTCCTGAAGTCGACAATGATCTCCTTCGTCTTCTGGGAGTTGAGGACGAGGTTGTTATTGGCACACCAGGTTGTCAGGTGCTGGACCTCCTCCCTGTAGGCTGACTCGTCGTTATCGCTGATCACGTGACTCTTTGCAGCATATTTTTAATATAATCTTAATATTACGAATATCTGCATGTTTTCAGGGTCATCATCGATCAGTCAGCAGTAATGCAGCAGTCCGTTGATGTTGCTGCTATGGAAGCTAGGCAGAAGATGGAGTTGGAAGATCTCCTTGGTGCAGTAAAAACCAAAGATTAGATGGAAAACATTGTCACCAATTTTATTCAGAGCTAATTGTGATGCTACTCCTTCCATCTTATAACAAAAGTACTTAACCAAATTTAATAAACTTAGTATAAAATATTGGAAATTTATAAAATATACATTTTAATGGATCATTATATACAAATGTAACATTTCCATTTCCAGGTCATTTCGAAGCCAATAGCCTAATTGTTAAATGATTAATGGACAGCCTATTGCAATAATACATGTTAATCATAACATGACATAAATCCATAAATCCTGTATTATTTCATTACAGCAGATAGTCTGAAGCGTGCAGCGGCATCCTGCAGTGGAAGATACAAAAGAAAGAAAACTTCACACACAAGGGCTACGGTGATCCCCAAACAAATCACATCGTATTTCTCAAAAGTTAAATTACATCACATTTGTATTTGTTTTAAACTGTTGATGGCATAGACATTTTTTTTGAGGATCCAAAAAGTCCTTCTTTCATCATTCACATTGGCAGCATATTTATCTTTTTTCCTTATATTGATACATTACAAAGTATTACAAATGAAAATACAAACATTGTCATTTAAATTCTCGATAGAACATTGCCAATTTGCATGAGAAATATTGACATCAATTATCAAAATTGTTGCCAATTTTATAAATTATTGATAAATTTTACATTAAACAAGATCCTCTGAGCATACTTTATATAGAACTTTGACAAATGTGGGCTCAATTTGTGAAGAATTTTGTCTCTGTTAATCTTCTAAATGTTTTATGATTGTATATCATGATTTCTTACAAGAATTGTGAAAACTCCACATATATGCAGCCTCTCAGTTAAATATTTTTTTGAATACATGTAATGTCTCAGGCCCTGTTAATGATAATATTGGCCAAATAAAATATGTGACAAAATGGAGAATCTCTGCATTTGCAAAGCCTGTTTGTCCACTTTCTGTGAAAGGTTGCAAGTTGTGAGTCACGCTCCAAGGAGTCTGGACCCTAGATGGAAGTTGAGGATAAGGCGAGGTCCAAATGTCTTTCCTTTGTCTTTCCAGTCTGAAGAAGGGTCTCGACCCGAAACGTCGCCTATCTCCTTCGCGACCAGTCTGAAGAAGGGTCTCGACCCGAAACGTCGCCTATCTCCTTCGCCTCTTAGATGCTGTTGCACCCGCTGAGTTTCTCCAGCTTTTTGTGTAACCGTCTTTCCTTTTGTTTATATGTATGAGGGTTTTGTAGAAGAGCTAAGAGGTGTTGCATCTGCATGATTAGGATTGGTCAGATAGAGGGTGTTGTAAAGTACTGTTAATTATGTTGCAGAGTGTTTGTGCTGTTATCTTGTGCGAAGCTTTGTTCAAATTGTTTATACTACCTGGAGAAATGTTTCTATGCTTTTGTAAACTGTCTTCCTGCTAGAACTTTCTGTAGAAACAATGTACTGGTGAATTTTGTGATTGGGTTCGGGGACTGTCAATAGCTATAATCTAATCAAGATTCAAAGAGAGTTTATTGTCATGTGTCCCAGATAGGACAATTAAATTCTTGCTCAAGCTTCTCTCGAGCATGAAGGAGAGTTACATAGACCTCCTAGGACTACGTGTCGACCATACTGCGAGTTTGAGTCGAATGCAAACTCTTCTAAACTTGCAAATTAGGTCCCAGCCGTGGGACAGGTCCCGTTAGTTGATCCAGTGCTGGACTTGGTGTTTTACTGAACTAGACTAAGGGGTAAGCTGTAGGAGCATAATTACATTATATGTGACTTGCACATTTACTATGGCTTTGCCCATAACTTGGACAAAGTGGTGACTAGGTTTGCGGAGTTATATTCTTGGAAAATAGAACTGGAAAAACATGATTTATGGCTAAATGGCAATATATGCTGGCTTCGCATGAGTGTCTGTTCCTTTCATCACTGCACCAGGACTTCCACGATCAATGACAAGCTGTCTGCATTCGCCTAATGTAACGGTTACAAAACCTACCTTCAGCGGCACTGCAGATCTGTCACGGGCTGTGCGCGACTTTGGCACTTTTGAGGGGGCTGGGGGGGGGGGGGGGGGGGTTTGTATCGCTTGTCGGAGAGGGATTTCCTCGGGCTGCTAGTCGATGAAGAAAAATCGATTGGACTTCCGACCCGGTTTTTTATTAAAATAAATCGCTGGACAATTTAATAGTCGGATTAAAGTAAAATGACACACACACATGCCAACTCACGCACACACATGACAACATACACAAACACGGCAACTCACACATACGCCAACATACACACACGCCAACTCACACATACGCCAAACAACACCTCATATTTTGCTTGGGCAGCTTGCAACCCAGCGGTATGAATATTGATTTCTCTACCTTCAACCAACCCTCCCTGTCCATCCCTCCTCCATCCTAGTTCTCCGACTAGTTTGACTGTCCTCCTGATTAAATGTTACTGATTGTGTGCCTCGTTGTCACCTTCCCTCGTCTGATAATGATCTATTCTACATTTTCCTCATCTTCGTCTCCTTTGATCTCTCGTTTCCACACCGTACCCTTCCATATCTCTATCTCCCCTACTCAGTCTGAAGAAGGGCCTTGAGCCGAAACATCACCCATTCCTTCTCTCCAGTGATGCTGCCTGTCCCGCAGTTACTCCAGCATTTTGTCTTATCTTCAGTAAGAAATTGAATCTGCAGTTCTTACACACAACTCACACACACACGGCAACGTACACACACACTGACAAACACAAGCCAATGTACACACGCCAACTCACACACCAACATACAATGACACACGGAAACCAACATGCCAACATGCCAAATCACACGCATGCCAACAAACATGCCAACTCACACACGTCACAAACATGCCAACTCATGCATGCCAACTTATACACACGCCAACTCACACACATACCAACTATACACACACCAATGTACCCACGCCAACATACATACAATGACACACACAGAAACAAACATGCCAACATGCCAACTCACATGCATGCCAACAAACATGGCAGCTCACACGCATGCCAACTCACACACGCCAGCAAACACGGCAACTCACACATGCCAACAAACACGGCAACTCTCACACACATGCCACTAACACGCCAACTCACACATGCCAACATACACATGCAAACTCACACACACCAAGAAACATGCACCAACGCACACGCACGCCAAGACGTGCTAGCCAACTCTCACGAGCACCAACACACGGCAACTCACACAAACATACACCAATTCACACACGTGCCTACACATACTTACCAACAAACACGGCAACTGACCCACACGCACATCCCCAATACGCCACAAATATTCCGTCATCTCACACACACCAAACCCAACACCCACCCCAACACAAGTTCCAAACATCCCAACATTCACAAAGCCCAGCATAACCGCATTTAACACACATCCCAAATACTACCCCTCCCCCAACCCAGACACTCCCTAAGACACCCATACTCGTTAAACACCACCAACACACACACCCCAATACACCCAACACACTTCATGCGGGGGGTAATGGTGCAGGGAAGAATTAACACTGTGAGTGGTGGGTACGGGGGGAGTGTAGGAGCTGGGAGTAGCCGGGTACAGGGGGAGTGATGTAGCTGGGAGTAGCCGGGTACAGGGGGAGTGTTGGCGCTGGGAGTAGCCGGGTACAGGGGGAGTGTAGGCGCTGGGAGTAGCCGGGTACAGGGGGAGTGATGTAGCTGGGAGTAGCCGGGTACAGGGGGAGTGTTGGCGCTGGGAGTAGCCGGGTACAGGGGGAGTGTTGGAGCTGGGAGTAGCCGGGTACGGGAGAGTGTTGGCACTGGGAGCAGCTGGGTTCAGGGGGAGTGTTGTCCCTAGGAGTAGCTGGGTACAGGGGGAGTGTTTGGCGCTGGGAGTAGCCGGGTACAGAGGGTGAGGTACAGGATTAGTGTTGCGCTGGGAGTGTTGGCGCTGGGAGTAGCCGGATACAGGGGGAGTGTTGGCGCTGGGAGTAGCCGGGTACAGGGGGAGTGTTGACGTTGGGAGTAGCCGGGTACGGAGGAAGTGTTGTAGCTGGGAGTAGCCGGGTACAGGGGGAGTGTTGTAGCTGGGAGTAGCCGGGTACAGGGGGAGTGTTGGCGCTGGGAGTAGCCGGGTACAGGGAGAGTGTTGGCGCTGGGAGCAGCTGGGTTCAGGGGGAGTGTTGTCCCTAAGAGTAGCCGGGTACAGGGGGAGAGGTACAGGATTAGTGTTGCGCTGGGAGTGTTGGCGCTGGGAGTAGCCCGGTACAGGGGGAGTGTTGTAGCTGGGAGTAGCCAGGTTCAGGGGGAGAGGTACAGGGGGAGTGTTTGCGCTGGGAGTGTTGGCGCTGGGAGTAGCTGGGTTCAGGGGGAGTGTTGGCGCTGGGAGTAGCTGGGTTCAGGGGGAGTGTTGTAGCTGGGAGTAGCTGGGTTCAGGGGGAGAGGTACAGGGGGAGTGTTGCGCTGGGAGTAGCTGGGTTCAGGGGGAGTGTTGGCGCTGGGAGTAGCTGGGTTCAGGGGGAGTGTTGTAGCTGGGAGTAGCCGGGTTCAGGAGGAGAGGTACAGGGGGAGTGTTGCGCTGGGAGTCTTGGCGCTGGGAGTAGCTGGGTTCAGGGGGAGTGTTGGTGCTGGGAGTAGCTGGGTTCAGGGGGAGTGTTGTAGCTGGGAGTAGCCGGGTTCAGGGGGAAAGGTACAGGGGGAGACTGACCTGGCGACAGGGTGCTCCAGCATCAGTGAGTCCAGGATAGTCACCCCGTCCCTGGTGATGAGCACCTCACCTGTGGCACTGGTGAACAGTACCTGGCCACCTTGTGGACCAAAGCACGGGGACAGCACGCTCTCCAGAGCCGCCGCTACCTGCAGCAGCATCCCCACGTCCAGCTCACCGCACATCCCTGCACAGAACCACAAACACCACTCACACACGGCAATAACACCACCCTCACAATCATACAGCACAGACACTGACACAAAACACTGGAGCAACTCAGCGGGTCAGGTAGCATCTCTGGAGAAAAGTCATTCTTTACCAACAGAGCTACCCCACTCACTCTATCCATCTTTCTGTCATTCCGATATGATGTTTAACCTTGAAGATTCAACTCCGAGCTCCGATCCTCTTGCAGCCACGTCTCTGTAATTCCCCCAACATCATACATACCAATTTCCAACTGTGCCACAAGCTCATCCACTTACTGCACGCATGTAAATACAACACCTGTAATTTGGTATTCACCTCCCCTCTCACACTGGTCCCGATTATATCCATCGTTACTCTCTTATCCCTTCTTATACTTTCTGTCTCATTAATTCTGGAGACTTCTGTACCATTTCCCACACTCTCATTCCATTTAACTCCACTCATATACTTCCAATTTTTTGACTCCCACCCCCCCTCTCTCTATCTGTCTGTCTGTCACTAAAACTCTCATCTTGTCTGTCTGTCTTGATCTATCTATCTATCTTTCCATCTTTCCATCTTTCCATCTTTCCTTCTTTCCTTCTTTCCTTCTTTCCTTCCTCCTTCCTCCTTCCTCCTTCCTTCTTTCTTTCTTTCTTGCCTTCTTTCTTGCCTTCTTTCTTCCTTTCTTCCTTCTTGCTTTCTTTCTTGCCTTCTTTCTTGCCTTCTTTCTTTCCTTCTTTCTTTCCTTCTTTCTTTCCTTCTTTCCTCCCTCCCTCCCTCCCTCCCTCCCTCCCTCCCTGCTTTGTGTAATCCGCAAACTTGCTAATGTTGCTCCTAATTCCCTCTTCCAAATCATTAATATATATGGTAAACAGTTGCGGCCCCAACACCGAGCCTTGCGGCACTCCACTTGCCACTGCCTGCCATTCTGAAAAGGACCCGTTCGCTCCTACTCTTTGCTTCCGGTCAGCCAACCAATTTTCTATCCATGTCAACACCCTACCCTTAATACCTTGTGCTGTAATTTTAATCACCAGTCTCCCATACAGGACCGTATCAAAGGCTTTCTGAACGTCTAGATACACTACATCCACGGGCACCCCTTCATCCATTTTACTTGTCACATCCTCAAAAAAATCCAGAAGATTAGTCAAGCATGATTTCCCTTTCATAAATCCATGTTGACTTGGACTAATCCTTTTACTGCTATCCAAATGCCCCATTATTACGTCTTTAATAATTGACTCCAGCATCTTTCCCACCACCGAAGTCAGGCTAACTGGTCTGTAATTCCCCGTTTTCTCTCTCGCTCCTTTCTTGAAAAGTGGGATAACGTTAGCTATCCTCCAATCCACAGGAACTGATCCTGAATCTATTGTACATTGGGAAATGATCACTAATGCGTCCACTATTTCTCGTGCCACCTCCCTGAGGACCCTGGGATGCAGACCAACAGGCCCAAGGGATTTATCATCCTCCAGTCCCATTAGCCTACCCAATACAATTTCTCGCCTAATGAAAATTTATTTCAGTTCTTCTACCCCCTTAGATCCTCGTGTTATCCCCAATTAGCCAATTCTCTTCCAACATTACGTCTTTACCCTTAAGAGCTGCACCCTCGCCGATAAAGACAACGGCCAGATGCCTTCTTCAACACCTATCATCCAGGTAACTATGGACTTGAATCCTAATGTCTCTCTGATCATCAGTAGTCCTTGGCATCTTGCCATTTACAGTTTATGCTTTAACCCAGTTTGACTAAGGCAGAGAATTCCAGAGAATGGTGAGTCTGTGGAATTCTCTGCCTCAGAGGGTGGTGGAGGCAGGTTCTCTGGATGCTTTCAAGAGAGAGCTAGATTAGGCTCTTAAAAATAGCGGAGTCAGGGGATATGGGGAGAAGGCAGGAACGGGGTACTGTTTGGGAATGATCAGCCATGATCACATCGAATGGCAGTGCTGGCTCGACGGGCCAAATAGCCTACTCCTGCACCTATTGTCTATTGACTTCTAAGGAAAAGATCAGAGAGTGAGGGGTTTGTTTTATTGAAGAAGGAAAGTCTTTACCTCTCTCATTCCTGTGCCCCTATCCTTACCCCAGTGAGCACATATATCCTCCCACTATACTGCCCCTCACTCCCCATCCCGTCGACCAGATTCCCTCCTCTGGCTCTACATTGCATTCCTCCTCTCTTCATCTGACACAATTTTGTTTCCATTTCACCTCCAGCCATTTTCACTTACTCCCCCCCCCCCCATCTGCCAATCACCTGTGTCCACCCACTCGCAGGGCTTTGTCCCACTCTCCCTTCTCTTGAATTTCCTCCCCCCGAATATAATCAGTATGAAGAAGTGTCTCGACCTGAGACGTCGCCTGTCCATTCGCTCGGCAGATAGAACACAGAACAGTACAGCACAGTAACAGGCCCTTCGGCCCACAATGTTGGTACCAAGCTGAGCTCAGCTGCCTGCACGTGATCCAGATCCCTTTATTATCTGTGTTTAAAAAATGCTGCCTGACCTGTTCAGTTACACCAGCATTCTGTGAATAACTCAACAGGGTTGAGCTAAGTGTAAGAGACACAAAGTCTGGATACAAACTTGGCTTGAAGATAAACAACAGAATGTGGTGGTATCAGGTTTCTCAGTGCAGGCCTGTACAAGTAATGTACCATCGAAACTAGATCAGTACAGCACAGAAACAGGTTCTTTGGCCTACAGTGTCTGAGTTAAACATATCCAATTAAATTAATCTCTTCAGCCTGCACGCGATCTATATCCCTCAATTTCCAGCATATCTGTGTGCCCATCCACAAGCCTTGTTTGCACACTGTTGTATAGGCCTCCACCACCACCACCATCTCTATGGAAATAAAACCATACACATGTGAGATATAGGTTGTGCTCACAATCACTACTCAGAGACTAAATCATGGAAACAAGAAATGCTTTATTTGCGAGTGTGCAGAGTCGGGTGCCTCTCCAAGTTGAGACACACCAAAGTCAGGAAAGTAAAGCCCCTTTATACACACAATTCTACATTTAACCTCCCCTTCTGGCCCTCTCCAATCAGGGCACTGAGGTGCACAGTCTATAGGTTCGTCCCCCCAGTACCTCCCACATCATACATCGCATGTCCATACACGTGCATGGTAATGAGCAGTTTCTTGACCAGGGGTGTGTTAGTAATATTCATTTATTTCATTAAGCATGCTCAGTTGTAAATGACCTGCCCCAGTTTGCTTACCTCCAACTGACCTCTCACAGTTCTCTTGTATCTGAATTAAAAGCTAGACTCTACTGACAAGGGTCACATCCATCACTACTCTACTGATAAGGATCGCATCCATCACTCCCTTCTACCGCTATACAATGCCATCAATCCTTACTCAAGGACAGTTCTGGTAACTTCATCCACAGCTGTGTCAGAATACTCTCCCTGGCCTCTATCAGTTAGAATCCTCTCCTGAGCCTTTATAATAGTGGGGTTTAATCATTTTATCCCTCACAATCCTCCCTTTTTCTTTTGCTACGCATCTATTGATTAAACCTCAATTTCAAGCTCCTTCCGTTCGAATTGAAGTAACATTGTCCTAATCTCCTCTTCCTGTGGATCCTGGACCTTCCCTGATCGCATTATCATTATTTTCTGTATTACCCCTTTCTCTCCCATAGGCACGACTAGAGGCCTGCATCTGACTTATACTCCTTGCAATAAGTTCCCTAAAACAAGGGATACAACAGGGGATAAAGATCAGCCCAGCCAATGCACATAGAAACACGAGCCCCACCGTTCTCCACCATGTTCCTCCGAGGATGGAATCCCACCATCGGGTACCCATAATCGAATTCCACTTTTGTATTGGAACATATGCCAACTTACGGATTCCTTCTGATATGTCCATCACTGCCTGTCCATTGTCATCGATGTTTAGACAGCAATTAGAGAGGTTGAATTTCCCGCATACCCCTACTTCTTCTGCCAGGAGGTAATCTAGGGCCAACCGGTTCTGGTATATTGCAGCTCTCATCTGCATCTGCTGCTTTGCCAGCATCTCCAGTGCCACTGCAGTTTGGTTGGTAATTACCTCCAGTACTGCCTGAAGTCTTATGATCCGTTTTAACGTGTATACCAGGGTTCAGTAGCCCCAGGGTCCATCCTGTGCCCAAGTGGCTGGTCCGTAGTATGAGATGATTCTTGTGGGTGGTCATTCATCATCTTCCCATTCTCCAATGTCTATTTTCCTCTTCTTCCGATATAGGTTGTCAAATACAGGTGTTCCTAGCGACCGCCCTTCTTCGGTGTTTAACAGGAAAAGTCCCGGTTGTACCAGTCCAATGAAGCAAGTCCCGCTCCAATTTGTTGGCAACACTGAGTATGCCTTGTGTCCGCATATCCATAACAGTCCTTCAGGGGCCGGTCCACTAGAGATAACCGTGTTCCATAAGTCTCGCAACACCGGGATTCCTTGATAAGGGTTGTTCCCGGTGCAGTTCCATAGTCCTGTCGATCCCATTCCATCAGTCTTCATCCAGATAGTGCAGTTTCTCCCGTCTTTCTTAGTTGGATACCATTTAGGCTCCTCTGGCCACCACACTCGGGACTGATTTGGCCACTGGGTGACGATGCGCTGGCAGGGACTGCTGCTTACTAGGACGTCATCCCTTGCCCAGGGCCTAGCGATACACTAAATCACAACCAGAGCGTCTGTCAGGACCCATGCCTGGGGATCTCGGTCTTGTCCAACTGTCAGGTTCCACTCCATCAGGTCCCATACTTCAACAATGGATCCTCTCTACGGCCAACGTGAGCTCATCAGTGGTCCGCCACAGACCCAACAGTTAGTCACATTCAGGATTCCAGCTATCCGGAGGGCCAAGTCCACAAACAGATTTTTCCCTCTTTCAGGGATCTCAATCTGCTTCTTTATTTCTTCATACATTGTCTGGTGCAATTGAGGCTGAGTAGGTGGGGGAGGGGGAGGCTTGGTGACTACTACTTTCGTTAACCTTTTTATTACTTCCTCCTTCATTTTGTCTAATGTCAATCTTAAGGCCTGGAAAGGGAGACCTAACTGTCCTGTCCTAGTCATACAAACCCATCTCTCCCCCTTTAGGCAGGTAACGTACCCAAACCTCCCTACATATCCCCTATTCTCTACCATATAATACTTCTTTCCCCCGTCCTCACAAATAGTTTTAGTCCTCAGGTTATAGCAAGCATCGTTCATATGGGAATGATAGGTAAATGATCTGGTTGTCCGCCCTCCGTATCTGATAGGATGATAACATTTATCACAGTTATTAATACTTTTTACCCTGATTACATGCAGAGCAAGCAATACCACAACTGCTCCTTTCATACTGCTAGTTATACATTTATTTTTTTCTAAAAGTTAATGTTAGGGGTTTATTCCCTGGCTTCACCATCCACTGTTCCTCTTTATCAGGAGCGGGTGGGTCAACGGGTCACTTAACCCGGATTGCGTGGGTCTACCCTTTTTCTTTTGTTCGTACTGCTGTCTTGGTTGTCAGTAATACTAGGTATGGGCTGGTCCACCGGGGCTGGAGTTTCTCCTCCTTCCAATTCTTGACCAGTACCCAGTCGCCGGCCTTTACAGCCTGTATTGGAAAGTCGAGTGGTGGGCTTTGAGCCAATAATCCTTTAGCTTTTAATTCTGTAAGAGAACGAGATACTGCCAGTAAATAGTTCCTTAAGAATACATCACTGCCCTCTATGATGGGTTTCCTTCTATCTTTCCCAAATAAGGTAACCCAAACAACATTTCATAGGGGGATACTGCTAACTTTGCATGGGGTCTCCATTGCTTTTCTCAAAGCTTTTCTGTTTCCCGACTCTTCCAAACATGTGCCAGACTCCATATACATATGCTGCTCTTAAAGCCTTAATTTCTGCCAACTGAGCTAAGCAAGATTGCAGGCAAGCTTCCAATTTGATTACCTTAAAGTCTAATTCATCCTGATGCATCACTTCAAACCCTGCATACTTGCTATTATGATCCCTTTAACAAGAAACATCCACAAGCAAAACCTTTTTGTCCCCTTCATTCAAAGGCTCTGACTGTAAAACATTTCTCAGACTTGTGTGTCCTTCTTCCTTCATTATTTTCCTTAATGGCATCACAATTTCAACATACTTCCCAATCTAGTCTGAACTATATCCTGCCATTCCCAAGATCATCATCATCTGTTCTACTGTCTGAGGTTTGGGAACTTCAATTATCGCTTCAATTTGATCCTGCGCTATAGCTTCTTTAGATATTACTTGTCCAAAATATTCTACCTGCTGCTGACAAAACAACAACTTCTTCCTTGATACATTATGACCCTCTGTGCCATCTTTTCCAAGATAATTACAATGTCTCTCACATTGCTTCTCACTTGCTGAACAAACCAACAAATCATCCACATACTATATCCAAATCTGCCTACAACATCTGATTAAAAACATGGGGCTAGTATTTAAAACCCTACTGCACCCTAGCCTAGGGTATTTAATACCTCTTCTTAATGTTCTTACCATAGCTATGTTCACCATTATCTTAATGTTATTATTATTTCCTGATTACCATACCTGTTCACACCCCCAACACACCTTATCCATTACCTATCTCCTTACTAGCCTTTCTTGACCTCCTCCTTGAGATCCCTCCCTCCCTTGGGGACCCCAGTCCTGTCTGGGCTTATATCCAGATTTATTTCACTCCTGATAGGGCATTTGAGGAAATACTCTCCCAAATACATTTATTATTGGCATGGAATTATCTGGCCCCTGTTTGGCTCTGTCATATGACTCACTGTGTGTCGGTGCATCACTTATTTCAGACTTTTCAACCAGGTCTGTTGTTACTGACAACATTGTCTTTCCTTTTTCACGCTCTTTCTTTTTGAACTCTTCAAGTTACATTTGCATCATTTTTCTCTGCACCTCTTCCTGCTGGTCTGCAAGTCTTTTTCCTATCTTTGCGATATTTCTCAACCTCATTGACCAAGTGATCACTGAATCAGGGGTGGGAAATAGATGACAATCCCACCACCTCCTCCAATCTAGACTTGACTTTAGGAGGAATGACATCCACCACAGTGGTTCAGAATATAGTGTTCATTAACTGGTTGCCTTCTATTTTTGTTCAGTTTCCAGTCTCCACCTTTTCAGCTTGTTCTCCAGATAGGCTGCTGGATTTTTGTCTGAGAGCCTGCCATACCCCCTGCCTGACTGTGTCAAACAGCATGCCATTGTTTATTGCATTGTTCACAGCATTTTTATACCAGCCATCTTCAGGAGTTCTGTCAGTTTAGTGGTTCCTATCACTTTCACAAACAGTGCCTTCAAATCTCCCATAGCCAATAATCGTCCTCCAAAGCCATAATCCATTTCCTGCGCCATCAGGAACACTGGGTAAGGTTTTTTTAGCCCTCTCAGTTTATGGGTGCCCCAAAGGATAATCTGTGTCTGTCCTGCTCTTATCTGTTTAAAGCCGTCTCATCAATTTATCCCTCTGCTTCCCACTTTAATCCTTTCTGATATGCCTTCTTTCGCATTCTAAACTCAATTTCTTACTTCTCAGATAGTCTATCCTCCTTTGCAAATGTATTCACCTTCCTTTTAAAATCTTCCACTGACTCCTCCTGATTTATTACTTTCACACCTGTCGTTTCCTACTTCTGTTACCTCCTCACTGCCTCTCTCACCTTTCTCTCTAAACTGCCTAAGTACATCTAATTCCTTTCCTCTCCTCTTTTCCCACCTTTCCAACTTATCTGTGGCATATAATTCATAATTAACACTTCCATCTTGACACTAATTTATCTTGAAAGTGCCTCCCTTGTGCCACTTCCTCACAACTGTTTCTGAAATTCTCAGCAAACAATCATTACCCTTCTCCAACCAGAATGTTTATCTAAACAAACGACAAAAGCTGGTCATGTTTCAGCAATTAACTTATTTCCAATTATTTTAATCCATTCTCACCACTATTTTTAAATTTCCAATTCCTAGTACTAGTAACAATTTTCCAAATTAACTTTACTGAAAAGAAATCTATAGAAACCAAGCAACCTACATTTTCCAACTTTCCCCTTTTATGTTGCGATGATACAAAGCGTTGTTCGTTACCTTACAGCTGTTGGTAACCTCCCCCATCACTTACAATTTCTTAAAGGAACACACACACCTACCCTTACAGCATGTGGCCTACAGCAAACAAACCTATCATATATATGAACTTCCTCATTCATTCAAAACCGGTTTTTACACACAAATCACATTTGTTCCATTCTTACTTCAATGAAATTATGCAATTTCCTACACAGATTAAAGTTTCAAAATTAACATTTATATAATTCTTATTGCTACTCTACTTTCTGCTATGCACTAACTCCTCATGTACCTGACCAATCTGTATATGAGTTTCTTCTAAAGATTGTGTGAAACAACTCAATATTTCTTTCACGTGCTTAAGATGAGCTTCCATTTCCTGAAATTTCTTCGAGGTTTCTGTCAATTTTTGTTCAAAATCTGTTTTTCCACATATGATTTATAGGTTTCTGTAGCTTTTTTTTTTAGATTTGACAGTTGCCTTTTCTAGTTCTTTCTGTATTGCTCCTTCCTTTTTTTTAACTTTTCGTACTCAATGCATTTGGCACTGTGATTTTCCTTAGATTTTTGCAATGTTTGAGTGATACTCTGAATATTCTGTACAGCATCCAAAGTGCCCAATCCTCATCGGAGCCCAGTCGTGGCCACCAGACTGAACTCCCCCTTATTGGTTCCTTTGGTTAATCAAAATAACAGAACTTAATCATAGTCTCCTTATTTTTACCCGCGGGGCTTCCTTCTCTCCAAGATTGCCTGTGCGGCTCTTCACCATTGAGCCTATTTCTTTTCCCCCCCGGACTCTTACTTTTCCCGTTCTGGTTATCGGACTATTCCCGTCCGACAGACCCTCGGTCGCCCGGGCAATACTTAATAGTCAGTTTTCTTACCCGGGTCTTGTGCACAAGAATCGCTTGACCGTCCCTTGTTTATTTTTCCGACACTCCCTCTTGTTTCCCGAGTCTCTTGTCCGGATATCACTCGCTCAAACCGCTGATGGCAAGCAAGGAGATCAGAGACTGCTGAAATCAGCAGGGTGCACCTTCCCTTCCTTCCGTGCTTCCGCCGAGTGGCCGGAGTGGCCGGAGTGGCGATCGCGGACGAGCCCCCACTTTGTGAGATATAGGTTGTGCTCACAATCACTACTCAGAGACTAAATCATGGAAACAAGAAATGCTTTATTTGCGAGTCTGCAGAGTCGGGTGCCTCTCCAAGTTGAGACACACCAAAGTCAGGAAAGTAAAGCCCCTTTATACACACAATTCTACATTTAACCTCCCCTTCTGGCCCTCTCCAATCAGGGCACTGAGGTGCACAGTCTATAGGTTCGTCCCCCCAGTACCTCCCACATCATACATCGCATGTCCATACATGTGCATGGTAATGAGCAGTTTCTTGACCAGGGGTGTGTTAGTAATATTCATTTATTTCATTAAGCATGCTCAGTTGTAAATGACCTGCCCCAGTTTGCTCACCTCCAACTGACCTCTCTCAGTTCTCTTGTATCTGAATTAAAAGCTAGACTCTATTGACAAGGGTCACATCCATCACTACTCTACTGATAAGGGTCGCATCCATCACTCCCTTCTACCGCTATACAATGCCATCAATCCTTACTCAAGGACAGTTCTGGTAACTTCATCCACAGCTGTGTCAGAATCCTCTCCCTAGCCTCTATCGGTTAGAATCCTCTCCTGAGCCCTTACAATAGTGGGGTTTAATCATTTTATCCCTCACACACATATCCTTTACATTTTTGCCCCCTCACATAAAATTTATGCTTTTTGGACTTTGACATTTCCACCCCGGAGAAAAGTTCTCACTGTCTACATTTTTTTTAATGCCTCTTAAAATGTATATACTTCTATCAGGTCTCCCCTCAACCTGGACAACTTTCTAAGCCCCGGCGGTAAAGATAACGAGACTATGATTAAGTTCTGTTATTTTGATTAACCAAAGGACCCAATAAGGGGGAGTTCAGTCTGGTGGCTACGACTGGGCTCCGATGAGGATTGGGCACTTTGGATGCTGTACAGAATATTCAGAGTATCACTCAAACATTGCAAAAATCTAAGGAAAATCACAGTGCCAAATGTTTTCAGTACGAAAAGTTAATACCCTCTAACAAATCTAATACCCTCTAATCCAGGCAGCGCTCCGACAAACAGCTTCTCCGCCCTCTCCAAAGTCTTCACCTGGAATGCAGTGTCCAGAACTGCACGCAGTATTCCAAATGCATCCTTATCAATGTCCTATGACTTCCTGGCTCTTGTGCTCAATGTCCCGACCAAAGACGGCAAGCATACCATACGCCACCTTTACCGCTTTGTCTTCTCATGTTGTCACCTTCAGAGAGTTATGGCCTTGGACCCCAAGATTCCTCTAAACATCAATGCGGTTAGGAATAGGAATACTTTCTTGTCACATGTGACTGGGCACAGTGAGATTATTTACTTATGTACACAATAGAATAGAACGGAATGCCTGTTATTGTCATTCAAGTAGCATGGTTTGAACAAAATTGCATTTCTACAGTCTTAACATTACAAAAAAATACAAGACCCACACTTAACACAATTTACACAAACATCCATCACAGTGAATCTCCAACACCTCCTCACTGTGATGGAAGGCACAAGTCTTATCTGTTCCCTTTGTTCTTCTCCCGCGGTCCAGCAGTCCAACTGCAATGTCGAGGTGACTGGGGCTCACGATGCTAAAGCCCCCAGCGTGTGATGTTCCGCGGCCGTTAAGCCTCGCTGGGCTATGTTAGGCCCTGCTCCGAGTCACTTAAACCCGGCGATTCCAACGGGAGAGGTTGCCGTTGCGGATTCGCCAAAATGCGGTCTCCCACCAGGGACCTGCGAGCTTCCGATGTTCCTGTCCACCGGGCCTGCGGCCGGAGACTCCGAAGCTCCAAAGTCGGGTCACAGCCGCGCGCCACCACAGCTCTTCCCGTTTCGAAATTGGCCAGCTCCGCGATGGCGAGTCCGCAGGCTCCGCGACTGGAGCCCTCGGGTTGGTTCCGGCTCCACGATGTTAGGCCCAACGACATCGGAGACCCGACAGGGAAAAAGTCTAGTCCCCCGTACAGGGAAGAGATTAACGGTTTTCCAAACCCCCCACATATACACAGCTAAAAAATAATAAAAACAGGAATCAACACATACATTTAACGAGACAAAAATTTTTAAAAAGACAGACGGACTGCAGTCGAGCCGCTGCCGTTAGGCACCACCACACCACCGCCAAGCCACCTAGTGCTGACAAAGTTAGAAAGCACGCGGCTCCCCTTTTTGCCCCTCACCCTAGCAGTTGCCCCATGTCGAGTCATCATTGTCCATTGTCCCACCCTATAGGGTGGTTGCACATCAGGTCAAAGGGCGTGATGCATGGAGTAGCTCAATGCTTCTGGAGTACAAGGCAGCATCTGGCATACACTAGTAACACACGCAACCAGGGCCGGATTTACGTATAAGTTTCACAAGGTTAAGCTTAAGTCCTCGAGATCTAGGGGGGCCTCGCAAAGCCGGATTTACCACAAGGCTTCATAGGCTGAAGCCTAGGGCTTCAAAATCTAGGGGGCCTCCAACCAAGGCAGGACATCTGCCGTTTAACTCAGGGCGGGCACCCCTTTCTATCTCTCTCTCTCTCTTTGTCTGTTAATCTCCGTCTCCGCCCGCCATCCGTGTCCGGGCCGCCGGGTCATCGCTCTCCGCTCGCTCCTCATCTGCCGGCACGGCAGCACCTTCCACATGCGCACCGCTACGGCCAGCACATCATTGACCGCCCTGCACATGTGCACTGCTACGGCCAGCACATCCTCCCCCTGCACATGTGCACTGCTACGGCCAGCACATCCTCCCCCTGCACATGCGCACTGCTACGGCCAGCACATCCTCCCCCTGCACACGCGCACTGCTACGGCCAGCACATCCTTGACCGCCCTGCACATGTGCACTGCTACGGCCAGCACATCCTCCCCCTGCACATGCGCACAACCACGGCCAGCACATGCACATGCACTGCTACGGCCAGCACATCCTCCCCCTGCACACGCGCACTGCTACGGCCAGCACATCATCGGCCGCCCTGCACATGTGCACTGCTACGGCCAGCACATCCTCCCCCTGCACATGCACTGCTACGGCCAGCACATCCTCCCCCTGCACATGTGCACTGCTACGGCCAGCACATCCTCCCCCTGCACATGTGCACTGCTACGGCCAGCACATCCTCCCCCTGCACATGTGCACTGCTACGACCAGCACATCCATCCCCCTGCACATGCCAGCCACACACGGCACGGCCAGCACATCCACCCCCTGCACACGCGCACTGCTATGGCCAGCACATCCTCCCCCTGCACATGCGCACAACTACGGCCAGCACATCCACCCCCTGCACATGTGCACTGCTATGGCCAGCACATCCTCCCCCTGCACACGCGCACTGCTACGGCCAGCACATCCACCCCCTGCACATGTGCACTGCTACGGCCAGCACATCCTCCCCCTGCACACGCGCACTGCTACGGCCAGCACATCATCGGCCGCCCTGCACATGCGCACTGCTACGGCCAGCACATCCTCTCCCTGCACATGCGCGGCCAGCACATCCTCCCCCTGCACATGCGCACTGCTACGGCCAGCACATCCTCCCCCTGCACATGTGCACTGCTACGGCCAGCACATCCTCCCCCTGCACATGTACACTGCTACGGCCAGCACATCCTCCCCCTGCACATGCGCACTGCTACGGCCAGCACATCCACCCCCTCCACACGCGCACTGCTACGGCCAGCACATCCTCCCCCTGCACATGCGCACTGCTACGGCCAGCACATCCTCCCCCTGCACATGTGCACTGCTACGGCCAGCACATCCTCCCCCTGCACATGTGCACAACCACGGCCAGCACATCCTCCCCCTGCACATGCGCACTGCTATGGCCAGCACATCCTCCCCCTGCACATGTGCACAACCACGGCCAGCACATCATCGGCCGCCCTACGCATGCGCACTGCCACGGCAACTGGTCGGCGCTGGGCACTTTCTCCCTCGCTTTGAATTGTGGCCAATCTGGCCACCAATGCTGTCCGGTTGCCGCCTTGCCACGACCTCTGAAAACCAACACAGAATCTCTCCCTGATCCTGGATCTGGAGTAACTCCCTGGAGGAACTCTTGCTTCTGCTTTCCTGGTCCTCCATAAATATTCTAAATGGAATTTAAACTGGAGGTGGTGGAGGGCTGAACAATAACAGCCTATTGCATTTTATCTGTTTATTTCTGTTTAACTGTTTATCGGCCTACCAGCGGGCCTGGAGCGTCGTTTCCTGAGGAGACCGCCCAGAACCTCGGCTTCGGCAGCGGCGCAGCGCTGGAGCGCCATCGCGGAGCGGGCGATGCCTTGCCTGGGTCGCCGCACTGGAACTCCGGTGAGCTGAGACCGCGGAGCTGCCGGTCTGTGGAGCAGCCAGCTGGGGGCAGCAGCGCTGACGTCAACATTGGGAGCCAGTGGGGGAGCTCCACTCAGCGCGGCCTTGTTAGCTTCGGAAGCTGCGGACTCCGGTAAGGAAGCGGCCGTTCCTGGCGTCCCAAGCCAATGTGGTCTCCAAATCTGAGGAAAGACATTCTTGCCATGGAGGGAGTACAGAGAAGGTTCACCTGACTGATTCCTGGGATTGGCAGGACTTCCATATGAAGAAAGAGTGGATAGACTCGGCTTGTACTCGCTGGAATTTAGAAGATTGAGGGGGGATCTTATAGAGACTTACAAAATTCTTAAGGGGTTGGACAGGCTAGATGCAGGAAGATTGTTCCCGATGTTGGGGAAGTCCAGAACAAGGGGTCACAGTTTAAGGATAAGGGGGGAAGTCTTTTAGGACCGAGATGAGAAAAACATTTTTCACACAGAGAGTGGTGAATCTGTGGAATTCTCTGCCACAGAAGGTAGTTGAGGCCAGTTTGTTGGCTATATTTAGATGTGGCCCTTGTGGCTAAAGGGATCAGGGGGTATGGAGAGAAGGCAGGTACGGGATACTGAGTTGGATGATCAGCCATGATCATATTGAATGGCAGTGCAGGCTCGAAGGGCCGAATGGCCTACTCCTGCACCTATTTTCTATGTAAGCCGCTGAGAGGATTCTCCCGACGCCAGAGCACCATCACCCGGCGAGAACGGCCTGGAACATCGGGCCTCCGTGAAGGCGACTGCGGAGGCCTCAATAGGCCCGACTATGGGTGGACATGGGGATGGGGACTGGACTTTGTGCCTTCCCTCATAATGGGAACCATTGTGGGGGGATGTTTTTTATGTTTAAATCACTTTATTATTGTTATGTCTGTATTCTTTTTATGTGCTGCTTTGGCAAGAATCATTTCACTCCATCAATTGGTGTATGTGACCAATAAATAACCTTTAAACCTTTGATTTATTGTGTATGTATATATATATATATATATATATGGTCTATGGTGTATAAACACACTGAACTTTTATCTCCTGTGCTGTATTATGTTTACATATTCTGTTGTGCTGCAGCAAGCAAAAATTTAATTGTCCTATCTGGGACACATGACAATAAAACTCTCTTGACTTGGACTTTAGTAAAAAACGGTTCCTGGGGACCTTAAATTTAGTTGCTTCGGGTTGGGTAACTATGGTAGGGTGAAGACTACTCCATGCTTTAATTGTGTGGGGGAACTCCATGGAGCAGCCAGCATCTCTGGATAGTAGAAATTGGGTGACGTTTCGGGTAGAGACCCTTCTTTAGACTCCTCTGGTTTTAGTGGTTTTAGTTTCATTTAAAGATACAGCATTGAAACAGGCCCTTCGGCCCACCGCGTACACTAGTTCTATCCCACACATTAGCGGAGTACGTCAAGAGTGTTTTATTCTCTCACGTCCCAGTTAGAACAGTGAAATTCTTACTTGCAGCAGCACAACAGAATATGTAAACATAGTACTCTGTAAACAATGTTATAAACGAGAAAACAAAATGGTGTATAATTTATATATGAATATATATGTGTGTGTGTGTGTGTGTGTGTGTGTGTATAATATATATACACACACACACAATTTCCCTCCTGGGAATAATAACGTTCTATCGTACAGTATCGTGTGTGTTGGAACGACCCGGAGCGGGGCCGTACATCGCACGGCGCGGCTTTAATCACCGCGGGACATTCCAGCGCCCGCCGGGGGCTCCAACTTTGTGACTTTTGGGCCTAGAGCGGGGTCATACATCGCCCGGCGCGGCCTCAATGGCCGTGGGACTTAACACCCGCCCGCCTGGGGCTTCGACATCGGGAGAAAAATGGTGCGGAGGAGAGGGAGAAGAACTTTGCCTTCCATCACAGTGAGGAGGAGATTCACTGTGATGGATGTTTTGTGTGAATTTAATTGTTTGTGTGTTTTTTATGAATTGTTCTGTTTGTTTGTTTGTACGGCTTGTAGAAGCGGAGTTTCGTTTGAGCCTCTCTGAGGTTCGAATGACAAGTAATAAAAATCAAATCAAATCAAATCAAATCAAGGTCAGACAGAATCTCTGGACAAAAGGAAAATATTATATTTTGGGTTGGGTCTGAAATAGGTTCCTGCACACCTTTGGAATGTGGAAGGAAACAAGAGCGCCCGGTGAAAACCCATGCGATCAAAGGGAAAAGGAGCAAACCATACAGACAGCACCCATATTCAGGATCAATTCTGGGTCTCTGGCACTTTTAACATAGAAACATAGAAAATAGGTGCAGGAGGAGGCCATTCGGCCCTTCGTGCCAGCAGCGCCATTCATTGTGATCATGGCTGATCGTCCCCTTTCCCTCTCAACCCCATTCTTTTGCCTTCTACCCATAATCTTTGACAGTTATTAATCAAGAACCTGACACTATCCACTTGAAAAGTACTCAAAGCCTCAGCCTCCATAACCATCTGTGGCATTGAATTCCACAGATTCACCACCACCTGGCTAAAGATATGATCCTCATCTCGTTTCGAAAGGTATGTACTTTTATTCCGAGTCTGTGCCCTCTAATCCGAGACTCTCCCACTAGTGGAAACATTCTCTCATTCTCCACTCTACCCGGGCCTTTCACTATTTGGTAAGTTGCAATTAGAACCCTCCCCCTGCCCCTCCCCCTCCTCTCTCATCCTTCAAAAACTCCAGCTAGTACAGGCCCAGTGCCATCAGATGCTCATCATTCTCGTAAAGCCCATCTGGATCCTTTCCTACGCAAGCACATCCCTCCCCAGATACGGGGCCCAAACTGTTCTATGTACGGACTGACCAGTGCCTTTTAGAGCCTCAGCATTACATCCACGCTTTTATATTCTAGTCATAGAAACATAGAAAATAGATGCAGGAGGAGGCCATTCGGCCCTTTGAGCCAGCACCGCCATTCATTGTGATCATGGCTGATCGTCCGCTATCAATAACCCGTGCCTGCCTTCTCCCCATATCCCTTGACTCCACTAGCCCCTAGAGTTCTATCCAACTCTCTCTTGAATCCATCCAGTGATTTGGCCTCCACTGCCCTCTGTGGCAGGGAATTCCATAAATTCACAACTCTCTGGGTGAAAAGGTTTTTTCTCAGCTCAGTCTTAAATGACCTCCCCTTTATTCTAAGACTGTGGCCCCTGGTTCTGGACTCAACCAACATTGGGAACATTTTTCCTGCAACATTGGGAACATTTTTCCTGCATATCCATTGATTAATTTAGCCCTAAGGCCTAAATCTAACACTCCCTTGAAAACATCCAGCGAATTGACCTCCACTGCATTCTGTGGCAAAGAATTCCACAGATTCACAATTCTCTGGACGAAAAAGGTTTTCCTTATCTCAGTCTTAAGTGGCCTACCCCTTATTTTTAACCTGTGACCCCTGGTTCTGGACTCCCCCAACATCGTGGATATTTTTCCTGCATCTAGCCTGTCCAATCCCTTAAGAATTCAATGTTTCTTTAAGATCTCCTCTCCTCCTAATTTTCAGTGAATACCAGCCCAATGAATATTGCCTGCCATTTTGAAAAGGACCCGTTAATTCCTGTTCTTTGCTTCCTGTCTGCCAACCAGTTCTGCATCCATGTCAATATCCTTCTCCCAATACCATGTGCTCTCATTTTGCTCACTTAGCTCTTGTGTGGGACCTTGTCAAATGCTTTTTGAAAGTCCAGATATACCACATCCACTGCCTCTCCCCTGTCCATTCTATTTGTTACATCCTCAAAAAAAAATCCAGATGATTAGTCAAGCATGATTTCCCCTTCATAAATCCATGCTGACTGACCGATTCTGCCACTGATTTCCAAATGGGCTACTATTACATCTTTAATAATCGATTCAAGCAGTCCTCCCCACCACCAATGTAAGGCTAACTGGTCTATAATTCAAAATTCTCCCCTCCTTTCTTAAAAAGAGGGGTGACATTATCTACCCTCCTGTATACAGGATCTGAACTAGTCCATAAAACATTGGAAAATGATGACCAATACATCGACGATTTCTAGTGCCACCTGCGTGAGTACTCTGGGATGCAGACCGCCAGGCCCTGGGGATCTATAGGCCTGCAGTCCCAACAGTTTACCTAACACCATTTCCTGACTAATGTGGATTCCCTTCAATTCCTCCCTCCCACTAGATCCTCGGTCCCCTAGTATTTCCGGGAGATTATTATGTGAGTTCCTTAATGAAGTCG
Source organism: Okamejei kenojei (assembly GCA_035221665.1). Classification (NCBI taxonomy): domain Eukaryota; kingdom Metazoa; phylum Chordata; class Chondrichthyes; order Rajiformes; family Rajidae; genus Okamejei; species Okamejei kenojei. The sequence continues at coordinate 1,160,433 of CM069160.1, read as the reverse complement.
GAACCAAAGCATCTGTTTAACTGGTCTGCCATTACCTTATTTCCCCTTATAAATACACCTGTCTCTGACTGTAAGGGACCTACATTTGTCTTCACTAATCTTTTCTTCTTCACATATCTAAAGAAGTTTTTACAGACAGTTTTTATATTCCCCACAATCTTTCTTTCAGCCATGATCACAATGAATGGCGGTGCTGGCTCGAAGGGCCGAATGGCCTCCTCCTGCACCTATTTTCTATGTTTCTATGTATCAAGCTCTTCTTCCCCCTCTTAACTTACCCCTTTGTCCTCTTCAGTTGAATTCTAAATTTATCCCAGTTTGCTGTTTCCTCTGGCCAATTTATATGCCTCTTCCTTTGATTTATTACTCTCCTTAATTTCCCTCCTTAGCCACGGTTGAGCCGCCTTCCCCATTTTATTTTTTCGCCAGGCAGAGGTGAACGATTTTTATAGTCAAACCATGCAATCTTTAAATCTTTGCCATTGCATCTCTACCCTCAACCCTTTAAGTATAATTTGCCAGTCTGTCCTTGCCAATTCCCGTCTCCTACCAACAAAGTCTAATTTGTTTAAGTTTGGGGCCCTAGTCTCTGGATTAACTGTGTCCATCCTAATGCAGAATTCCACCATATTATGGGCACTGTTGCCCAAAAGGCTTTGCACAACAAGATTGCTAACTAATCCTTCCTCATTACACAATACCAGTCCAGGATGGCCTACCCTCTAGTTGGTTCCTCTACATATTGGCTTAGAAAACCATCCCATATACAGTGGCTTGCAAAAGTTTTCATACCCCTTGAACTTCTCCACATTTTGTCACGTTACAACCACAAACGTAAATGTATTTTATTGGGATTTTATGTGATAGACCAACACAAAGTGGTGCATAATTGTGAAGTGGAAGGAAAATGATACATGGTTTCCAAATTTTATTACAAATAAAAAACTGAAAAGTGTGGCGTGCAAAAGTATTCAGCCCCCCTGAGTCAATACTTTGTAGAACCACCTTTCGCTGCAATTACAGCTGCCAGTCTTTTGGGGTATGTCTCTACCAGCTTTGCACATCTAGAGACTGAAATTTTTGCCCATTCTTTGCAAAATAGCTCAAGCTCAGTCAGATTGGATGGAGAGCGTCTGTGAACAGCAATTTTCAAGTCTTGCCAGAGATTCTCAATTGGATTTAGTCTGGACTTTGACTGGGCCATTCTAACACATGAATATGCTTTGATCTAAACCATTCCATTGTAGCTCTGGCTGTATGTTTTAGGGTCGTTGTCCCTGCTGGAAGGTGAACCTCCGCCCCAGTCTCAAGTCTTTTGAAGACTCTAACAGGTTTTCTTCCCAGATTGCCCTGTATTTGGCTCCATCCATCTTTCTATCAACTCTGACCAGCTTCCCTGTCCATGCTGAAGAAAAGCATCCCCACAGCATGATGCTGCCACCACCATGTTTCACAGTGGGGATGGTGTGTTTCAAGGGTGATGTGCAGTGTTGGTTTTTTCCGCCACACATAGCGTTTTGCATTTAGGCCAAAAACATCAATTTTGGTCTCCATCACAACCAGAGCACCTTCCTCCACATGTTTGCTGTGTCCCCCACAATGGCTTGTGGCAAACTGCAAACTGACTTCCTTATGGCTTTTGTTTCAACAATGGCTTTCTCTTTCTTGCCACTCTTCCATAAAGCCTGATTTGTGAGTGCAACGACTAATAGTTGTCCTTGGACAGATTCTCCCACCTGAGCTGTGGATCTGTGCAGCTCCTCCAAGTTACCATGGGCCTCTTGCTGCTTCTCTGATCAAGCTCTCCTTGACGGCCTGTCAGTTTAGGTGGACGGCCATGTCTTGGTAGGTTTGCAGTTTGTGCCATACTCTTTCCATTTTCGGATGATGGAATTGAACAGTGCTCCATGAGATGTTCAAAGCTTGGGATATTATTTTATAACCTAACCCTGCTTTAAACTTCTCCTTCAAATTTATCCCTGACCTGTCTGGTGTGCTCCTTGGGCTTCATAATGCTGTTTGTTCTCTAACAACCTCTGAGGCCTTCACAGAACAGCTGTATTTATACTGAGATTAGATTACACACAAGTGGACTCTATTTACTAATTAAGTGACTTCTGAAGACAATTGGTTGCACTGGATTTTATTTAGGGGTATCAGAGTAAAGGGGGCTGAATACGTTTGCACGCCACTCTTTTCAGTTTTTTATTTGTAAAAAAATTTGAAAACCATGTATCATTTTCCTTCCACTTCACAATTATGCACCACTTTGTGTTGGTCTATCACATAAAATCCCAATAAGATACATTTACGTTTGTAGTTGTAACGTGACAAAATGTGGAAAAGTTCAAGGGGTATGAAAACTTTTGCAAGCCACTGTACATTCCAGGAAATCCTCCTCAGCGCTGTTACCAATTTGGTTGACCCAATCTATATGTAGATTAAAGTCACCCATGTTAACTACTGTACCTTTGCTACGCGCATCCCTAGTTTCGTGTTTGATGCCAAACCCAACCTCCCTACTGCTGTTTGCTGGTCTGTACACAAGGGTTTTTTACCCTTGTTTATTTTGCAGTTCTACCCACAAATTCTACAGCATCCAAGCAAATGTCTCTCCTTACTAATGCATTAGTCTCCTCTTTAACTGTTCTTCCTTTTGGTCTATCTTTCCTGAATATTGAATACCCTTACATGTTGAGCTCCCAGCCTTGGTCACCTTGAAACATTTAGACATGTACAGTGCATGTACAGTACAGGTTTTGATGGACATGGGTCAAATGTAAGCAGGTGGGAGTAGTATAGTTTACCAAGCCAATTAACCTACAAACCTGCCCATCTGGAATATGGGAGGAAACCGAAGATCTCGGAGAAAACCCACGCAGGTCACGGGGAGAACGTACAAACTCCGTACAGACAGCACCGGTAATCGGGATCAAACGGGGGGGGTGGGCGGTCTCCGGCGCAACCGTGACTGCCCTTGTTCATCAAACCTTTGTGTCTGTGTCTCAGGGTCGATGCCCTGGTTAATGTGTCTCAGGATTTGTGTCGCTAGACGTTGTCCCCCAGGGTGTGTGTCCACGGTCTGTGTCTCAAGGTTTGTCTGTCACAGCCTGTAGCCCCAGGGTCGGTGTCCCCAAGGGTCCCTCTATCCCGAGTCCTTGCCTCTGGTCTGTCCCGAGTGTCTGTCCTTAGATAGACAATATGTGCAGGAGTAGGCCATTTGGCCCTTCGAGCCGGCACCGCCATTCAATGTGATCATGGCTGATCATCCCCAACCCGTTCCTGCCTTCTCCCCATATCCCCTGACTCTGCTATTTTTAAGAGCCCTCTCTAGCTCTCTCTTGAAAGCATCCAGAGAACCCACCTCCACCGCCCTTAACAATCTTATATGTTTCAATGAGAATCCCTCTCATCCTTCTAAACTGCAGAGTGTACAAGCCCAACTGCTCCATTCTCTCAGCATATGACAGTCCTGCCATCCTGGGAATTAACCTTGTAAACCTACGCTGCACTCCCTCAATAGCAAGAATGTCCTTCCTCAAATTAGGGGACCAAAACTCCACACAATACTCCAGGTGTGGTCTCACTAGGTCTCTGTACAGCTGCAGAAGGACCTCTATGCTCATAGTCATAGAAACATAGAAAATAGTGCAGGAGTAGGCCATTGGCCCCATCGAGCCTGCACCGCCATTCAATATGATCATGGCTGATTATCCAACTCAGTATCCTGTACCTGCCTTCTCTCCATACCCCCTGATCCCTTTAGCCACAAGGGCCACATCTAACTCCCTCTTAAATATAGCCAATGAACTGGCCTCAACTACCTTCTGTGGCAGAGAATTCCACAGATTCACCGCTCTCTGTGTGAAAATATTTGTTCTCATCTCGGTCCTAAAAGATTTCCCCCTTATCCTTAAACTGTGACCCCTTGTTATGGTCCTCCCCAACATCGGGAACAATCTTCCTGCATCTAGCCTGTCCAACCCCTTAAGAATTGTGTAAGTCTCTATAAGATCCCCTCTCAATCTTCTAAATTCTAGCGAGTACAAGCCGAGTCTATCCAGTCTTTCCTCATATGAAAGTCCTGGCATCCCAGGAATCAGTCTGGGCCATCCCAGGAATCAGTCTGGACATCTCAGGAATCAGTCTGGTCATGCCAGGAATCAGTCTGGTCATCCCAGGAATCAGTCTGGACCTCCCAGGAATCAGTCTGGCCATCCCAGGAATCAGTCTGGTCATCCCAGGAATCAGTCTGGACATCCCAGGAATCAGTCTGGACATCCCAGGAATCAGTCTGGTCATGCCAGGAATCAGTCTGGTCATCCCAGGAATCAGTCTGGCCATCCCAGGAATCAGTCTGGCCATCCCAGGAATCGTCTGTGATCCCAGGAATCAGTCTGGCCATCCCAGGAATCAGTCTGGTCATCCCAGGAATCGGTCTGGCCATCCTAGGAATCATGCCATTCGCTTTCTTCACTGATTCTCTATCCCCAGGGTCCGTCTAGTCAGTATCTCCAGGATCTGTGTGGGTGGGTCCTGTGCGTCTCTCGCTCCTGCTCGCACACTCTCGGTGTGTGTCATTGCAAATCACACGCTCTCCACTGTCCCCGACAACCGGTGAGGCGGGCCCCAGCTCCGCTGCTGATTGCACAGACTGGGATATTTTCCATCTGTCATTGCGAGCGACATAAATCTTGCGGCTCTTCTGCCCGGATACCGGTGACTCTCCCGGGCGGCCGGACTGTGATTTGGCCGCGGGCACCAGTCAGTGCGGGACGACTGGAGGTGAATCCGCCCTCTGCCCCGGGACTCGCAAACCTGCCGCAACCTGGACAGACCATGCAGCGTCTGCGTACTGCTACTGCTGGCGGCTCTCCTGTGTGGAGGCGAGTCCGCAGGTGGGTGAGGGTCAGTGGGTGAGGTGTGTGTGTGTGCGTGTGTTGGGCTGGACACAGGGTCAGTGTCAGTGGGTGAGCAGTTCATAGAAAACATAGAAAATAAGTGCAGGAGGAGGCCATTCTTGGTTCTTCTTGGTTACTTGGTCCTCCAAAATATTCCAACTGGAATTTAAACTGGAGGTGGTGAAGGGAGGGGCTTAGCAAGAGAGGGTTATTGGGAAGAAAGTGCCACTTTAAATTTAGTTGCATCTGGCTGGGCAACCGTGGTTTGGTGGAGATTATTCCATGTTTTAATAGAGGGTGGGAAGAACGAATTGCTGTACACATCTGTCTTTGTGCCTGGGACCACAAATTGGCCCTTCGAGCCAGCACCGCCATTCAATGCCATCATGGCTGATCGTCCCCTATCAATAACCCATGCCTGCCTTCTCCCCATAACCCTTGACTCCACTAGCCCTTAGAGCTCTATCCAACCCTCTCTTAAATCCATCCAGTGATTTGGCCTCCACTGCCCTCTGTGGCAGGGAATTCCACAAATTCACAACTCTCTGGGTGAAAAAGCTTTTATTCACCTCAGTCTTCAATGACCTCCCCTTTATTCTAAGACTGTGGCCCCTGGTTCTGGACTCGCCCAACATTGGGAACATGTTTTCTGCATCTCGCTTGTCCAGTCATACGAAACAAAGAAAATAGGTGCAGGAGGAGGCCATTCGGCCCTTCGAGCCAGCACCGCCATTCATTGTGATCATGGCTGATCGTCCGCTATCAATAACCCGTGCCTGCCTTCTCCCCATATCCCTTGACTCCACTAGCCCCTAGAGCTCTATCCAACTCTCTCTTAAATCCATCCAGTGACTTGGCCTCCACTGCCCTCGGTGGCAGGGAATTCCACAAACTCTCAACTCTCTGGGTGAAAAAGTTTTTTCTCAGCTCAGTCTTAAATGACCTCCCTTATATTCTAAGAGACTGGCCCCTGGTTCTGACTCGCCCCAAACATTGGAACATTTCTCCTGCATCTAGCTTGTCCAGTCCTTCTAATAATTTTATATGCTTCTTATAAGAGCCCCCTCATCCATTTATAAAACTCCAGTGAGATACAAGCCTAGTCTTTTCAATCTTTCGTCATATGACAGTCCCCCCGCCATCCCAGGGATCAACCTCGTGTAACCTACGCTGCACTGCCTCAATCACAAGGATGTCCTTTCCTCAAATTAGGAGAACCAAAACTGTACACAATACTCCAGATGTGGTCCACCAGAGCCCTATACAACTGCAGAAGAACCTCCTTACTCCTATACTGAAAAAATCCTCTTATTATGAAGCCAGCATTCCATTAGCTTTCTTCACTGCCTGGCTGAACCTGCACGCCAACTTTCAGTGACTGTGTACAAGGACGCCCAGGTCTCCGCTGTACCTCCCCCTTACCTAACCTAACCCCATTGAGATAATAATCTGCCCCCTTATTTTTGCCGCCAAAGTGGATAACCTCACATTTATCTATATTATACTGCATCTGCCACGCATCTGCCCACTGCACTCACAACCTGTCCAGGACCCCCTGCAACCTCCTAACAAACATCCTCTTCACAGTTTCACACACCTCACTGCCTGAGCCCAGCTGTGTCATCTGCAAACTTGCTAGTGGTGCTCCTAATTCCCTCTTCCAAATGATTCCATATGATTTATGTGGGTAAGGTGGAGGATGTTGTTGACATGGCCTTTAGCCTTTGACAAGGTCTCACCTTTGTGGACTGGTCCGGAAGGTTAGATCCCATGATCCCAGGGTCAGCAAGGCAATGAATCCAAAGTTGGCTTTGTGGTGGGACTCAGGAGGGTTCGGCAGTGTCGTTCGTCAGATTAGAAGCCCGTGCGCTGCAGGGTCAGAGCTGGGCCCATTGTGGTTTGTCATTTCTATTCACAGTTTGTTGTTGACATGGTTAGTAGGTTTTCAGATGAAGCCCACATTGGTGGTGTAGTGGACGCCGAGAGATTCATCTGTGATTACACCACGGTCTGGTGACCTGGTGAAATGAGCCAAAGATGCAAATGGATGCAACTCTTGATGGAAGATGGTTGTAAATAAACCAGGGTAGGACTTATACGTTCATGAGATGTACACGTAGAATTATGCCATTCAACCCAAAAAGTCCCTGCCATTCAATCATGTTGATCTATCATCCCTCTCAACCGCATTCTCCTGCATTCTCCCCATAATCCTTGACACCCGTACTAACAAGAACCTTTCAAACCCATCTTATAAAATATCCATTAGCTTGGGCTCCACAGCCTTCTGTTTCAGAACAAGAGGATTTCAGTATAGGAGTAAAGAGGTTCTTCTGCTGTTGTATAGAGCTCTGGTGAGACCACATCTGGAGTATTGTGTACAGTTTTGGTCTCCTAATATGAGGAAGGACATCCTTGTGATTGAGGCAGTGCAGCGTAAGTTCACAAGAAACATAGAAACATAGAAAATAGGTGCAGGAGGAGGCCATTCAGCCCTTCGAGCCAGCACCGTCATTCATTGTGATCATGGCTGATTGTCCCCAATCAATAACCCGTGCCTGCTTTCTCCCCATATCCCTTGACTCCACCAGCCCCTAGAGCTCTATCCAACTCTCTCTTAAATCCATCCAGTGATTTGGCCTTCACTGCCCTCTGTGGCAGAGAATTCCATAAATTTCACAACTCTGGGTAAAAAAGTTTTTTTTCTCAAACCTCAGTTCTTAAATGACCTCCCCTTTATTCTAAGACTGTGGCCCCTGGTTTCTGACTCACCCAACAATGGGAACATTTTTCCTGTATCTGGCTTGTCCAGTTCCTTAATAATGTTTTCTTTTAGATCCCCCCCCCTCATCCTACTAAACTCCATGAATACAAGCCTAGTCTTTTTAATCTTTCCTCATATGACAGTCCCGCCAAACCATGGATCAATCTCGTGAACCTACGCTGCGCTGCCTCAATCACAAGGATGTCCTTCCTCAAATTAGGAGACCAAAACTGTACACAATACTCCAGATGTGGTCTCACCAGATCCCTACACAAATGCAGAAGAACCTCTTTACTCCTGTACTGAAATCCTCTTGTTATGAAGGCCAGCATTCCATTTCTTCACTGCCTGCTGTACCTGCACGCCAACTTTCAGTGACCGGTGTACAAGGACACCCAGGTCTCACTGTACCTCCCCCTTTACATACAAGACATGAAGTCCTGAGTAACTAAGCAGGTCGAGCAGCATCTCCGGAGATCATGGATAGGTGATGTTTCATCTCGGGACCCCTCCTTGGAGTTAGTGGGGGTTGGGGGGTGAGAAGGGTGGGTGTGAAAAAACTGGAAGAGAGGGGGGGGGGGGCAGGAAAAAGACTGACAGGTAATTGGTTGAGGGCGTTTTGGTTGGACAAAGGCCTGAGATGAAACCGCAGAAGGTGTGAGACAAAGGGATTAAAGAGTAGCGAATAGTGAAGCTAAAGGAAGCGGAAAGGGAGGGAAGAAATAGGTGCAAAACCAGGTGGGGCATTGGGGAGGGGCTAAGAAGGAGGAGGGGATTGGTGAACCAGTTACCTAAAATGTGAGAATTCAATGTTTGTGCTGTTCTTCCTCTTTTCGTGTAGCCTCGCTCTGGCAGGGGAGGAGACTCAAACTGAAATATCAATAGACAATAGGTGCAGGAGGAGGCCATTTGGCCCTTCGAGCCAGCACCGCCATTCAATGTGATCATGGCTGATCATCCCCAATCAGTACCCCGTTCCTGCCTTCTCCCCATATTCCCAGACTCCGCTATTTTTAAGAGCCCCATCTAGCTCTCTCTTGAAAGCATCCAGAGAACCTGCCTTCATCGCCCTCTGAGGCAGAGAATTCCACAGACACCACTCTCTGTGAGAAAAAGTGTTTCCTCGTCTCCGTTCTAAATGGCTACTACTCCTTATTCTTAAAAAAAACCCCCTTGTGGCCCCTGGTTCTGGACCTCCCCCAACATCGGATAATGTTTCCTGCCTCTACTAGAGCGTGTCCTAGCCCTTAACAATCTTATATTTTCAATGAAATCCCCTCTCATCCTTCTAAACTCCAGAGTGTACAAGCCCAGCCGCGCCATTCTCTCAGCATATGACAGTCCCGCCATCTCCGGAACTAACCTTGTAAACCTACGCTGCACTCCCTCAATAGCATTAGAATTTGCTATTGCCGGGAGCTCTTCAAAAAGCCACCACCACATCCTTCAAAGCCTCCCCGTCGATCCTTTAATGGGATGTCCAAAACTGTACGCCAATACTCCAAATGGCAGCCTAATCATGTGGTATGAAATCTGCAACACGTCTTCCTGACTCTGTACTCAATGCCCTGACCGATAACGCAAGCATACCATGTGCCGACGTTACCGAAACTCTGGTACTTGTGTTAACCACTTTCAGGGAATTGGATTTGGACCCCAACGGACCCTCCAATTCCCTAGATTATCTCTATGTTTAGCTTTTTTAGATTAGTTTTTGGAGAGTAAGCGCGTAAAACAGGCCCTTTGGCCACACGATTCAGCACCGCCCAATACCTTCCCCGCAATTACCAACTATCCATACACACTAGAGACAATTATACATTTTTGCACCAGGCCCAATTATCTATAAACCCGTACAAACCTTTGGAGAAGCCGGAATCTCAGAGATCACCCATGCAGTCACAGGAGAAACGGCAAACTCCGTAACAGACAACACCCTAGTTGGATCGACCCGGTCTCTTGCGCTGTCAGGCATGCTCTAGAGCTGCGCCACACAGTGCCCACCACCCTCTCTACTTAATTCTCAAACAAAGGACCTTGTCTGCAGTATGGGAAGATTCCAAAGTTCTTCATCAAGGCGGTTTACAGTCTTCTTTTTTTGTCAAAGCCAAACCCCCTGTTAGATGGTCCATCAGGCCCTTGAATATCCATGTCCATCGCCTCCTTATCCTTGGCATTTTCTTTTAATCGACTGGCCATTGATGTTTCATAGCCGCTTTCCCTACTGGAAGTCCCCCCCTTCCACTAGCCGTGGGTTCCTCTCTTATCCCCCTCCCATCCCTCCATTGATGATCCGTGTCTACCACGCCCCTCATCAACGATAGTCCCTGTCCTCTCCCCCACAACCCTCCGCTGTCGGTCTCTGCCCCTCCCCACCCTTCTGTTCTTCTGGGGGATTGGGGTTGAAATTGTTGGATGGTGGAGGGGGGGGGGCTGGGGGAGGGGGGGGGGAAGAGGGTCTGTAGGCAGGTTGCCTTCGTAGGAAGGGTGGTGTGGGTGAGGTTACATGGTCACCTCCCCGGGGTGGCGGGGCGAGACGGGAGGGTTAGGAAGTGTCGGGTAGGTGTCAGCCCTCCGTTTGGGTTTGTGGGTCAGGGCGGATGTCCTTGAGTGGGTGGTGTGAGTCTGGGGGGGAAAAGCGAGTGGGGTGTTGTTGGAGCGGGGTGTGTGTGGGGTGGGGTGTGGCTGGGGTAAAGACAATAGACAATGGGTGCAGGAGGAGCCAGTCGGTCTCTTCGAAGCCCAGCACCAGCCATTCAATGTGAATCATCGGCTGATCATCCCCAATCAGTACCCCGTTCCTCGCCTTCTCCCCATATCCCCTGACTGCTTATTTTTTAAGAGCCCTAACTGGCTCTCTTTTTAAACCATCCCAATAGAACCTGGTCCTCTCCACTCGCCCCTGCTCAGGAGAATTTCCACAGACTCACCACTCTCTGTGAGAAAAAGTTTTTCCCCTCGTCTCCGTTCGAAATGGCTTCATCCTTATTCTTAAACTGCGGCCCCCTGGTTCTGGACTTCACCCAACAGCGGAACCTGTTTCCTGCCTCTTAGCATTCCAAGCCCTTAACAATCTTATATGTTTTCAATGAGTGCCCCTCTCATCCTTCTAACTCCCAGAGTGTACAAGCCCAGCTGCTCCATTCTCTCAGAAAATGACAGTCACGCCATCCCGGGAATTAACCTGTAAATCTACGCTGCACCTCCCTCACTTATAAGAATGTCCTTCCCTCAAATTAGGGACCAAAACAGCACACAATACTCCATGTGGTCTCACTAGGCTCTGTACAACTGTAGATGGACCTCTTTCCTTTCCTTCCATATTCGATTCCTCTTGTTATAAAAGGCAACACGCATTCGCTTTCTCACTTCCTGCTGTAACTCTGCATGCTTACTTTCAACAGACTGATGTACAAGGAGCCCCAGATCCCGTTGTACTTCCCCTTTTCCCAACTTAAGCCATTTTAGATAGTAAATGATCGGGTTGTGATGGGTTGGGGTCTGGTCCCGAACTGTTTGACTCCACTTCCCTGCCCCGGTTTCCAGGTCCCTACAACGCTCCGTTACCTCTACACGGGGTGACCCCGGGCTGGGGGGGTCCCTGAGTTCACCGGCGGTGGGATACGTGGACGAGGAGCATTATTACGACGACAGCGTACCCGGATCAAGGTGCAACGCATCAGTGGAGTGGCGAGAAGTCAGGCTTCCGATACTCTGGGAAGCGGGAGACACTGAAACGCCGGGGAAGGGAGCCAGAAATCAATGGCCAATGACCGACCAGCAGGCTGAGGACCAACCGACCGTGGGTGATGCGTGGGGGCGGGGGTACTTACCTGTGGTTTGGGGTCCAGATTGTGATGCTGGGGTTGGGAAAGGGTTAGAAGCCCGTGTGTGTGTGTGAGTGTGTGTGTGTGTGTGATGAGGGGGAGGGGCAGAGAGAACACAGCTTGTGTGTGTGTGTGGTGTTGAGAGGGAGGGGCAGAGAACCACGCGGTGGTGGTGCGTGTGTGTTGGTAGGGGGTAGAACCATCTGGTTGTGTGTGTGTTGATGGGTAGGGGGTAGAGACCATGGTGTGTGTGTGTGTGTGTGTGGTGTTGTGGTTGTGGAAGGATGTGGAAAGCCCCACCACTGCCGGTCAGTGTGTGTGTGTGGGGGGGGGTGTAGTGATACGTAAGCCCCTCCACTGCCTCCGTGTGTGTGATGGTGTGTGTGGTGTGGTGTGGGTGTGGTTGGTGGGTGTGTGTGGGTGGGTGTGTGTGTGTGTGTGTGGGTGTGTGTGGTGGTGTGTGGGTGGGTGTGTGTGGGTGGTGTGTGTGTGGTGTGTGTGTGTGTGTGGGTGTGGTTGTGTGTGTGTGGGTGGGTGTGTGTGTTGGTGTGTGTGGCGTGTGTTGTGTGTGTGTGGGGTGTTGTGTGGTGGGTGTGTGTGTGTGTGTGGTGTGGTGTGTGTGTGTGTGGTTGTGGGGGTGTGTGTGTGTGTGTGGGTGTGTGTGTGGTGGTGGTGGGGGTGTGTGTTTGTGGGTGTGTGTGGGTGTGTGTGTGTGTGGGTGTGTGTGTGTGGGGTGTGTGTGTGTGTGTGTGGGTGGTGTGTGTGTGTGGGTGTGGTGTGGGGGGGGGGTGTGATATCGGAAAGCCCACTCCACTGCTGGTGTGTGGTGTGATTGGTTTTAATGGGGGTGGTGATACGGAAAGCCCCCACCACTGCTGGCCGTGTGTTGCAGGGATCCACACAGCCCAGATGATGTGCGGCTGTGAGCTTCGCGCGGACGGCTTCCACCGCCGGGTTTTACAAGGTCGGCTGGGAAAACCCCGGAAGGACTATCATCAGCTACGACAAGGACACATGGTGTGGGTGACGCCCGTCCCCTGGGGGTTTTGACCAAATACAAGTGGGAACGGAACAAGGGGGGGCTACAACAGGACAAAGCATACCTGGAGGAGACGTGCATCGAGTGGCTGCAGAAATATGTCCAGGCCGGACAGAGTCAACACAGCCCCGGTGAGTGGGTCTGGGGGTCAGGGTCATGCTGTTGCTTTCCTTATCCCCCTCATCTCGGTGCCCCGCCCCCACCACCCTCTGTGGTTCCGCCCCTCTCAGTCCCCCGCCCCCCGTGTCCCCCACCCAACCCCACTGTGCTCACTCCCCACCTTTGTGCCCTTTCCTCTAGTGACCCCCTCCTTGAGGGAGGTGCAGCGTAGGTTTTCAAGTTAATTCCCGGGATGGCAGGAGGACTGTCATATGCTGAGAAAAGAGCAGCTTGGGCTTGTACACTCTGGAGTTTTAGAGGATGAAGGATATCTCACAGAAACTTATAAGATATTAAGGGGCTTGGACACGCTAGAGGCAGAAACATGTTCGCGATGTGGGGGAGTCCAAACCAGGGGCCACAGTTTAAGAATAAGGAGTAAGCCATTTAGAAACGGAGATCGAGGTAACACTTTTTCTCACAGAGATGTGATCTGTGGAATTCCTCTCTCTGCCTCAGAGGCGGTGGAGGCAGTTCTCTGTTGCTTTTCAATGAGAGAGCAGGATCGGGTCCTAAAAATACGGTCAGGGATATTGGGAGGAAGGCAGTAACGGGGTACTGATTGGGAGATCAGCCTTGATCAAATTGAATGGCGGTGCTTGGCTCGAAGGCCGTATGGCCTCCCACCTGCAACCTATTTCTTTTCCCTCCTGCGACTCTCTGTCCACCACCTACCCCCCTCCTCTGTATTCCCCCTCTGTCTCCCCCCTCACTGTCTCCCCCCCACCTTCTCCCCCCCCCACACCTTTCCCCCCCACCGTCTCCCACCCCACCGTCCCTCCCCTCACCATCCCTGCCCCCCTCAATACACACCCCCTCAACCGACTCATCCCACCAACTCCCCTTCGCCGACTCCCCCCTCGCCCCCTCACCATCCCCCTCGCCGTCTCCCCACTCGCACCCCTCACCCCCTTCACCATCTCCCCCTCGCCGTCTCCCCCTCACCATCTCCCCTCCGATGTCTCCCCCCTCGCCGTCCCCCCCCTCGCCCCCTCAATCATCTCCCCCATCTCCCCCCTCACCATCTCCCACACCCCCCCACCATCTCCCCCCTCGCCGTCTCCCCCCCTCGCCGTCTCCCCCCCCCGTCGCCGTCGCCCTCCCCTCGCCGTCTCCCCCCTCGCCCGTCACCCCCCCCACGCCGTCACCCCCCCTCGCCGTCTCCCCCACTCGCCGTCACCACCCCCTCGCCGTCTCCCCCCCTCGCCGTCTCCCCCCCTCGGCCGTCTCCACCCCCCTCCGCCAGTCTCCCCCCGCTCGGCCGTCACCAGCCCCCGTCGCCGTCACCCCCCCTTCACTGTCCCCACCCCTCGCCGTCACCCCGTCCCTCACTGTCTCCCCCTCGCCGTCCCCCCCTTTCCCCCCCACTGTCTCCCCCCTCCAGTCCAACCCCTCACTGTCTCCCACCTCCTGCCGTCCCCCCCTCACCTTGTCCCCCCCTCACCGTCCCCCCCCTCACTGTCTCCCCCATCCGCCGTCCCCCCCTCACTGTCTCCCCCCTCGCCGTCCCCCCCTCACGTCCACCCCTCACCGTCCCCCCTCACTGTCTCCCCCTCAATGTCCTCTCCCACAGTTCACCCCGAGGTGCATCTTCCTGTCCGGCCAATGGCGGCCGCGTGTCCGTGTTTCACCACGGGCTCTACCCGCACTCCATCGAGGTGAACCTGGTGCGGGACGGGCCTGTTCCTGGATTAGAGACCTCTCCCACGGACGCTGCCCAACCAACGAAGGCACCTTCCAGCGCACCGCTGGGCCGACGTGGAGCCCGGGGACACGACCCGCTCTCCTGCCGTGTGGAGCACCCGGGGCTGTCCCAAGGACCCTCGAGTCTTCCGGTGAGTGGGGTGGGGGAGAGATGGGGAGGTGCGGCGTTTTGGAGGGAATGGTGAAGGAACCGGAGGGGGAAGAAGTTGGAGAGGGCATGGCATAGAAACATAGAAAACGGGTGCAGGAGGAGGCATTCGTCCCTTGAGCTAGCACCCGCCTTTCATTGTGATCATAGGCAGATCGTCCGCTATCAATAACCCGTGCCTGCTTCTTCGTCCCAATCCGCTTGACTCCACCCAGCCCCTAGAGCTCTATCCAACTCTCCTTAAATCCATCCAGTTACTTGGCCATCCACTGCCCTCTGTGGCAGGGAATCCACAAATTCAACAACTCACTGGAAAAAGTTTTCTCTCACCTCAGTCTGAATGACCTCTGCCCTTTTTCTAAAGCACTGTGCCCCTGGTTCTGGAACTCGCCCAACATTAGAACATTTTTCCTGCATCTTGCTTGTTCCAGACCATCTATAATTTTAAATATGTTTCTATACAGATCCCCCCCCTCATCCTTCTAAACTCCAGTGATACAAGCCAAGTCGTTTCAATCTTTTCCTCATATGACAGTCCCCGCCATCCCAGGGGATCAATCTCGTGAAACCTACCTGCACTGCCTCAATCACAATGATGTCTCTTCCTCAAAGTATGAACCTAAACTGTACACAAGGGGCTGGGATGGAAAGTGGAGAAGGGTAAGGGAATGGGAAGATGAGGGAAAGGGGATCAAGAGAGTTGGAGCTGAAGGGTTAGCAGTGGAGGGGGGGATGCGAAGGGGACGGATAGGCCGAGGGGAGTGAGAGAGGAGGAAAGGTAGGGGAGGGATAGAGAGGGGGGATAGGGTGAGAAGGGTGCGGCAGGGAGGGAGAGTGAGGAAGATGAGAAGGGTAGGGGTGAGTGAAGACGGAGGTTAGGTAAGAAGGGGGTGGGGGAGGGCAGCCGCGAACCCGCTCTCTGTCCCTCACGCCCGCCCCACATGTCCCTGTGATCTCTGACTGTCCGCAAGTCCAGCAACAAGGTTCCCGCTCATTGCTTGTGCTCGTTGTCCTGGTGTGGCCTAGAGGCGTGGGGGATCCTCAACTGGAAGAAGAACAAGGTAGTATGGGCGGCGGAAGGGCTGCCCCCGTCCCCCGTCCACCCTCCCCCCAGGAAGCTGTGAAGCTCCCTCTACCACAGACACCCCAACCTACCTCCACGACCCCCGCCCCACCGGCCTCTCGCCCGACCCTCGCCTCTCCACCCCCCCCCCCTGTATTTCCTACCACCTCCGCCCCACGCCCCGCCTCTTCTCTTCCGACCCCCTACCCCTTCTGTCCAACCCCCCATCTATATCCCCGACCCCCCCGCCCCGTCTGTCCAACCCCTCCCCCACCCTCCGACCCCCCCCCATCCCGTCTTTCAACCCCCCCTCCCCTACCCACCCCATCTTCCAACCCCCCCTCCCCAACACGCCAACCCCCCACCCCGCTCTCCACCCCCCCGATATCCCGAACCACCCCCACCCCGCCTCTTCCGACCCCCTACCCCTTCTGTCCAACCCCCCCCTAATATCCGACCCCCCCGCCCCGCCCCGCTGTCCAACTCCCGCCCTCAATCCCCCACGCCGTCAGTCCAACCCCCCCCATCCCCACCCCACCCCATCTGTCCAACCCTCCCCATCCCCACCTCTCCAACCCCCACCCCCGCCTTCTCCACCCCCCTCCACACCCCACCCCATCTGTCCAACCCCCCCACTCCCCAACCGATCTCCAACCCCCACCCCCGCCTCTCCACCCCCCCTCCCCACCTCACCGTCTGTCCAACCCCCAACCCCCATACCCCAACTTATCCTCCGCCCTCACCCCACCTCTCCGACACCCACCCCCACCGCCTCTCCTGCCCCTCCACACGGGGCAGCCGTGGAGTCTGTGTGTTTAGACCCATCAGGTAGCGGGCCTCGCATCACTAACTTTCTGGAGTGTTTTACAGCGGGAAGCAGCGCTACAATCCACCCTTATGTAAGTTCGCCTCAATTCACAGCTCGATCCTTGTTGCAAAATAGTACT